>WTSP01007738.1:102910-138291 GCA_025331215.1 Actenoides lindsayi | reverse complement strand
TTCTTCTATGTTATTTCCCCCTCCCCCCCCCCCCGAACTCTGAGACACTATGTCTCAAACTCTCAAGCACATTGATAAGTCATTCCCATTGGAATAGTAGCAGTCTTAAGTGTGATGGTTAGAATATATGTTAATTCCTAGCCATGAAACAGAGGTCACCAGCTGTTAGAGGTAAATGTAGTCTCAAGGGCCACTGCAAAGGAAGACAAAAATGATACGTTGTTGTGATGTTCTCAGTAATATATCTTCCAGTAAGGGACAATGTACTATCAGGAAGATCATGATGTAAACAGATTTCTATTTTACATTAATTTAACCAAGTTCCTTGGCATTGTCCCTGGCAGAGTTTATACAGCTTGGTATTTAGAAAGGTGATTATCACATAAAAAGCAACATGGTACAAACTTTTGAGAATTAATTTTTTTTATATCATGCTTTCACAATTATGATTTTTTTTTCACACCAACTTATGTTACCACATAATTTTAGGTTGCTAGTGTTTTGAAGAAGGAAAAAAAAAAAGCTAAAGGTTTATAGAGTTGTAGATAATAAAGTTTGTGTAGCTGAACATCCATGTTCAATTTAACATCCATGAAATGAATAATTGCAAGTCACATCATGTAGATTATTATAGTTGTTATTACATCTCTGTGTACTCTTCTGTTTTTCAGTGGTCTTTTCTCTTGTTTGTAAATTCCAGGATCTAAATTACTGAAAGCTTCCCCCACTGTTTACAGGGTAGTTTTTCTGTATTGCATGGTACTTTGATATTTCTCTGCTGTAAATTTCCTTCTTAATTCCTCTTGCCTTCCTTTCCTCTCCTTGACTCTTAGGGAGCATGGATGCTCAACCGGAGGTATTTCTTTGGAGCATTTTACCAGATCTTTGTGATTCAAATGACTGTATTCTTTTTTTCTTTTCCTTTTTTTTTTTTTAATGCCTTGAAGTACTACTTTTCTTCATTAATGTAAACCTTTCAAGAAAATGTCTCTTATGATATAATTGACAACCTGGTGGTAATGAAGCTTCTATATCCACACCAAAGAAGTAGACAAACAAATAAGAAATAGAGTGCCTTTAACATGTCATTCTCTGCAAATTGTTACTCTCCTAGTATTCTTTGCTTCTGCTTCTCATTAGAAAAATATTTTTTTTTATTGCACAATGACATTTTTAATGAGGATTGTCATAATGCTGTACTCCCTGACTGCAGATGTGGATTTCATCTTCAGCGTGTTTCCTTTTGACAAACGTGGGGTTGCAGTCAAAAAGAACAGTCTACAGTGATGTGCATGTTACAAGTTCAGCTGTGAAGATCTAAATTATATCAGGGGATAAAGGACCATGTGTTCATCATATAAAGTGTGCTGTGAGAACATCAGATAGCATCTTGTGGTGAAATGAATGCTAGATTGCTTGTAGTGTTGCCATAGTCAAAGTAGATAGATGGAATGAGGGGATAGGAACAAAAGAAAAGGTAAAATGAATGCACCTGGTACTGGCTGATATTTCTAATCACTTTGGAAACAATGCAAGCACCTAAAAATAACAGCTGGCACAGTCTAGTGCCATTTCAGATACTCCAAAGCATAAAGTAGCCCCCTGTAGGGAAGACAAATAAGGGTCTATAGGATACACAAGCTTTTCTGGAGCCACCATTGGAGGCTGAGGCTATGTGCAGTAGGGTGGCTAAAATGGCAGTATAAGCCTGTATTTAAGCAACTGAATCCTGCCTTTCCTGTTGTGCTAAACGAGAGACCATCTACTGCAAAATATTTACAGGTCACAAACACAAGAGCATTATAACAATCCTTCCCCACACTAATGTCAGAGTGTGGTCCAAGAGGCACATGGGGCTGGTAGTGATGAGGTCATCTCCTAAAAGCTCAAGCGCATTGGTCATTCTCTCTTCATTAATGACTAATCACATGACCAATCTATAGCTGCCTTATGAAATATTCCAGGAAAAAGAACAATTAATTTGTTTTCGGAGAAGGACCAATATTTCTCTCATTTTCTCCACCCATACTAAAAATGTATGGGCCAAAAGGATATTTTGAAAGAAATCCTGAGCTATTTTGCCTAATGAGTTTCTAAAACTGCTCTTTTCGTCAAAGGAAAAGAATGCAGTACAGGTTCATCTGCTCCCATAAAATCATAATGAATTTACAGATTCTGCTTCAGTTCCTGAATGTTAGATGAAGCTGATACTAACCTCATCATGTTAAAATACAGGGAGAATAATTTTATTGAATTCTGTGACTGGTTGCACAACACAGTGCTAGTTATAGCTTGTACTAATCAGATTGGCCATTGAAAATCTTATCCAGTTTTGAACAAAGCAACAAATTTTCAATTGACTTAATGGGTAATGGAATAGTTTTTATACAGTCATTTTCCTCACCTGGTTTCTTTATTTATCTAGGTGAAAGGCATACACAAACTTATCCTGATGCAAGCACCCATTAAAACCCTTAAGAAATCTTCCACTAAAATCACGTGTGGTGTTTTATAAAGTTTGGATTCTCTTTCCTTTTTTTTTCTTCTTTAATTTTTTCCTATACACTTTACAAACAAATGTTTTAACTATCTTGAAAGCCTTGAGTTACGAGCATGTTGCCTACCTTGCAGACAATGAAGTTGACATAAAACATTTAACAGTTGGTGACTTTGGTTATGCATCCTTGTTTCAGGGTTCACTGTGTGGATAAAAATATCAAAAATATTTGCTCAAAACCAGAACTGGTGCTCTGTTTGAAGGAATTAGAGACAGTACAAAGCTTTTGCAGTAAATTGTTGTGCTAATTTGTCTTTGTTACAGAATCCAAGGACAAAATGCTCATAGGAAAACATACAAATTGCAGTTAACTCTGCCATTAAGAACTTCTCTGATAAATAATGAAAATTTCAATTCTATTTCCAAAATGGCATTGTTTTGAATCCTGTTCTGTGAATGGTCTATTTTGGAGCCAGTTTCTTGTGACTTAGGAGTCAGGAATCTGTCCTCAAGTTACGTGCATTTAATTTTTAAGTATATTTAAGAAAGATATGCTTCAGTTCTAGTGTATCAAATGCCATTATATCAAGGCACCTAGTAAACACATGTGCATTGTCCCATAGATGATTCATTTCTCTTTCAGCCTTGGTGGGGCTTGAAAACCTTAGGCATTTTTTCTTGTAAAGAACCTGTGGGATATTTGCTTAATGATTAAATTATAATTGCCTTCGTGTTTCTAATTTATGAGCTTGAAACAGAAGGAGATGAAGTTTTCTGTTACATCAACACAGCAAACTCTTCTACTTGTCTTACTCTGACAAGTTTCATTAGGAAATGTATAATTTGGGTTAAAATAAGAAGTAATTCGGGATTGAGAAATTAGGACTTTATTCCTTCCCACATTGTAAGACTAAATATACAACTTTGTTCACATAACGGTTACAAACAGTTCACTGTATAGGCCAAATGCTTTTTAATGCAGTAAAATTAAGAAATAATATGCTTTGAAAGTGATTTATGAGTGTGGTTAAACTGCCAGATTTACAAAGAAATAGTTCAGATCTTGGGAAGCCTCAGGAGTCACGTCAAAAATGAATTTGACCATGATTTAAACTGCTACTTTTCTTACATGACATTTAATATGTGTACTTTGGAGGCCCATATGTCTTTAATAAAATAGCATTAAGTTTTAAATATGATATGAATGCAGTCAGTTTCTAAATTCATAACCTTTTCCACAACTCCAAAATGCTAACCAATAAGGGAGTCATACATACAATAAAACATAAACCTTAGAAAATAGTTTTTTATTAGAACAGTTAGACACTTGGCAGCTGTGTTGTAATAAATACGTGCAGCCAATGTGGGTTTATCAGTCTTTGTTTACACTGTAAGCAACTGGGACCAGACAACTAATTGTAAGTGAGGACCAAAGGTCATGGAAAGTATATTTTGTCCAGTGAATGTGTACTTGCTAGGTGAACCTTATAATGCTAAGAAAAGTAATTTATTAAGTAAGGAACACTATAGTATACTTCCCAGTTGAATTTGTCCGAGAATATAATGTTTATTGGAGAGTCATATACTTTAAGACTGTTCTGAATTACTAAGTATCTCAAAAATTGTGAAAAGACATATACAGTTTATGAAGGATTTTAATATTTAGCAAATGGTGGCCAGAAGATTTCAGTGCTTCATGAAAACATAAATATGCGAGTCTGGTCTATGCTGAAGTTTATACTCAACAACAAAAGATTGTTAGTGTATTTCTAGGGGTATTTCTTTGCAATTTGAGTTACCTTATTAATTTAATTAAAATAACGTATATTAAGATTATTTTCTGAAACAGAAGCTAGTGCACAGCAAAACCAACTTTCTAGATAGCTTGAGCTTTTATGCAGAACAACTGATTCTGGTTTGCTTGCTGAATTACCCATTTATTCAACACGCATAGAGCAGTACCGCAAGCCTGATCACATCTTCTAGGTAGACTGACGTTCTAATGAAAGCTATTGAAATGGTGTGGGAGTTGGGAAAAGGCTGATTTTCTGTGTAATCTTACAGAGAGGGTGGGGAATAAAAACTTGATTGTAGTATACTTTTTCCTTCAAAATACTTTCAATTATTTGATTTCTGGTTAGTGTGGTTCTAGAAAAAATGGGAAAAAGTAAATTAGTCTGCTTTGAGATGTGTTACAAAGCACATATTCAAAAGCTAATCTGTAGTCCTCCAGAATTATGGGTCCCCTAGAGCATCCAGAAAATTATTAAACAGCATGTAATCCAGCTCAGTGTGAATGCATCTTTACTCTGTTAGCCAAATCTTTACATAATACAAATCACTCTACCTATAAAAGCACAAATATGTTATTGTTCTCAACAGGCAATTTAATGCAGCTATAGGGAGGAGAGTAAGAGAAAAGAAGATTACAAGCTAGCTGATCATGCTTTTATTTCTCTTAAATCTCTCAGCATTTCTCTGTGGTTGTACTTGTTTAAAGATTGTACACAACTGTGCTGTCTATATGATCTGGAAAGCAAATCAGCCTAAATATGAAGTTTCAATGGGTGTAGTTTTTAGGGGATTTGATACATTTATCTCAAATATACTTTTTACCCCAGAAGCAGTGCTGAACTTGTAATCTTTTATTTATTTATTTAATTTTATATTATTATTTATTATTATTATTCCTTTCAAGACTTTAAGTTTTGCTGTAGAAAGTTCATTTTTATTTCCCACGCAGTTGTGCAGCTTTAGCTGCAGAAGAGCTATTAGAGTTAATTATCTTCTGGAGGGTTTTATCAAAAGGACTATTAGTGTGAATGCATACAGCAAATATGTGAATGAAGAAGAAAAATGTTTTATTGAAATAATACACACCAGTCATGCTGCAGAGTTGGGATCCTGCTCCAGTGGTATAATGGGAATGTGACTGACTGGTAATTCTTATAAGCAAGGAAGTGGATCCACTCAAGTACAAATGTGTGGATCATTGTCATCTTTTATTATTGTTTTCTGCTGGTTTTTTACTCTGCTATTACTTTGCTACCAAACTGTGGCTTCTGACTCTCACTGTAAAGTTTTGCATCTGAATGATGAATCTATATGAAAATAATAGTCTTGCTCTTTTATTGCTTTTGTTGTTTTCCACTAAGCACGTGTTGTTATGGTGTATGGGTACTACCTAATCACCAATGATTGGAAATGTATATAAAACATTTCAATATGAGTAAGAAGTCAGACTAATATTATTATTATTATTAGTTGCCAACAGAAAATGGGAACTAGATGTTTAGCTTAAAGTGAAAGGTGGAGGTACTAACCCTAGAGAAGTAGTCTCTCTAGGAAAGAGAATGGAGTGGTAGAGGAAATGAATGTTCCTGTTGTACCTGTTATCAAGTCCATCAAGCACAAATTGGAAGAAACTGTACATAGTTCTGTGGAAAAATAACATTCCTGAGTTTGAAACAGAATGTTATTTGCATGTTTTGCAGTGAGATACAGGTCAAGTCTGTTGGGTTGTTGAACACAAAGGATAAAATATTTGTGCTGCTGGGTCTTAGAGGTATTCTTGGAGAACTTGCTTACTTTGCATGCATTTTAGCTGGAGTTTTGGGCTTTGTTTCATGTTGCATATTGTATCAGACATGTCTAACAGGCCACAATATTAATCCATTGTGCCAAGTCTGCTCAAGTTTGTAGCTATGTTGCTTTTGTATAATGTTTCCCAACATTTTTCCTTCCTCACATGTTATGATTTTTCATATCTTTTTGGTCTGAATAAGACTTTACAGTCTACTAAATAATGAGTTGGAAATGTGTGCAGTTTTGAAAGATGGAATACTATAACAGGACTAGGCTAAAGCACTGTATGTGTGTTACAAAATTCTTCTTTCATATGAAGAAAGTCTTTGAATCTGCTTTTACTCCTGTTGAATAGACTCTGAAGGAGTAGTCTACTGTGTCAGTGTGAGCAAGAGAAACAAACATAGATCTGTGTGCTGTCAAATGGTCTTTCCAAAGCAGAACTCATTAAAATGTCTGCACATGTGATTCTAGTTTCAAAACAACCAATCAATCATTCTCTAAAGAAATATTTCATTGGCAAGATTTTCAGCAGCAGCTATAAGGGTAATTTGCTGATAGGAGTACTTTGGATTTTATTGTTTATCTCTGACAATAGAGAAATCTTACCAGGGGAGAAAATTCAGATTGTGAATAGAAAAATATATTTAAATGGAGTTCATGTACCAGGCCAGAATGGTGCATGGTTTGTCAGCAAAGTATATACCTAACTTTATGGGAAGCATTGCTGCAAGGCCATTGACAGTTGCAAAGTAAGGAAAGAAAAAGAATAGAATGGATTTTATTTTTCTGATTTATTTTTGAACATGAAACTAGAGGTGTTATTTTTCATAGCAACAGCAACATAGCTTTTGGATCTTTTTCTCCCCCATATGTTTACCAGTTTCTCTGGAGAGAACTTACGAAGAACTGTTGTTTATATGAAGTGGTCTTTTACTCTGCCCCCTCCTCCACCTTCCCCCAAGTAGAAATGAATAGATATGTTGTTGGTAGAGAACGAACTTGGTTTGTCCTCTTGAGGTCATATTTTGGCAAGTGGGAAGTCTAATTTTTGATTTGCTAAACCCCTAATGGAATATGGTCTGGCTTGTTTTTAAACTGCTGTATACAGAGCCAATGGCTGTCTTGTCCTATACAGCCTGGTTTTCTACCCTCTGCCCAGAATGCAAGGGAAACCAGCGATCACCGGCTGAGGCAGTGTCATAGCAGGACTGCTGAAAATTTATAGAGCTCTAATTAAATCTAAAATGCACTAATTCAAGCCCTATAAATCTTGTGTAATACTGGTGCTGTGAAGTTAACGTGAAGGCTGGTGTGGTCTGGGAGAACAAGGCACATGCCTAATATTCTTTGCCGTTTTACAGCTGAAAAGCAGTTATGTTGCAATGTAGACTGGTGATCCCAAAGAAGGTTCATGGAAGTTAATTTTGAGTTTATTTTCAGTGAGGGGATGTCAAAATGTTGTACGTGATAGACCAGCTGTTACAAGTTTGAAAAATCAGTTATCTTTTTTTGGCTTCTATGTGGAGAAAAGGTTGAATTGAAGACTTTGCCTATCCTACAGTTACCTGAAGATAAGAGTAGTCTCCTCTAATGTCTGTATTAATAATAATGATGAAAACACTGCATTATTAGGGCTAGTGTTTAGCTGGATATATGATATATCTGTTTTGTCTGGCAGAAAATATTATTCTTTTGTATGCTTTCTTAAAGAAATAGATTAATCAAATAGTAATATGACATGTAAACTGAAAATGGTAGCTACTTGATCTCAAAATGGAGAAGAGCTTAAACTGTTGGTGTATCATTTTCTCATCTATGATATTGTCATGGTGGAATAGTTTTAATTGGTAGAAACTTCCTGTAGTGGGAATAAAATAAATAATTTCCTTATCCTGTGGCTGAACCTGTTGGCTTAGGCTGAAGGGCCATCCCTTTGTATCTGTAGTAAAATCCTACTTGCAGTGCAGTGGCTAGAAACAATTTGTATTATCAGTGGAGACAGGATTTCATGCTTTCTCTTCAGCACTACTCAAAGAAATACTTTTCTGATGTAATTTGTATTGGAGAAGGCTTCTTTTTTTAAAGGGAGAATGGACTCTGTGTTTGGCCTTCATGTCAGCTTTCTGTGCCGGTTATTCTCCACCGAAAAACAAATCAGAAAAATAGCACAATCACTTTTTTCTTTGTTAGAGACTGTCTATCAAGAAAAGCAGATGGGCCAGGTAAGAAGAAAATCTTAAAAGGCAGACTGAAAGCACAAGTTATCGCTACTGGAAGGCTGGTAGCATAGCCCTGATAGGAATCTTGTGTGCAGATTCAGACATATGTTTGTATGCTATTACCAGCCCTCCAGGATTTAAGAGGGGTTTTTGAGGGCTAGGACCTTCATTGTCTTTACAAAATCTCTTATTTCTCCAGGTTCTGTTGCGAAGTATTTTAAAGCCCTATGTCAGATCTGCTCTTCGTGTGAAGTCTTTATAAATATTTATATAGCTGTACTGAGGAAGAGTCAATCCATTAGGATGCTTTAGGCTAAGATTAGCACTCGTGAAGCCTCTTTAGCCAGATACGAGTTTACTTTATTTAATAACATTAAAGCGATAGCAAAAGAAAGCTTCTTTATCAGATAGTGGTAAGATCCGTGAAACAGGTTTATTAATGTCTAACTATCAAATTATGCTTGCCTCAGAATTCATGGAAGTAGCAGAGTAGCTGCCTATTTGATTTAAGGCAGATTAGTATGTCTGTTAATGTTGACGGAGCTTTCCTTGTGTGCAGGCTCTTGATGAGGCCATCAACAGCCAGCCTTGCTGTCTTGACTCCCAAACCTAATGGAGCAATGCTGGTCTGAGACTGTATGGCAGCTAATGCTGATTATGGTTGGTTTTTTTTTCAATTTTTCTTTTTCCTTCACAAATACATACTATTCCTGATTGTAGGGCTTTCATGCAGAAGTATCTTGTGATTTATAGTTGACTCATGCAGATATCTGTAAATTAATGAATGTCTGCCACAGACAACTTGCACACAGTAGAACTGGAGTGAACTAGCATCAAGTTAGTGATATTGGGAACCTTTGGTCTGCTACTGGTTCAACACTGCTAGCAGGCTGAAATTCCTTGTATTACTGTTAGCTTTTAGGATTAAAAATAACAACAACAACAAAAACAAACAGAAAGTGTATTTTTGTGTGTATACCTATAGAAAGGATAAGTATATTTTGGGTTCAGTCACATAAGCCACATAAGGAACACCAGCCATTGCATATGTGGATGTTTATTTATCGTAGCAGCCCAGCCACAGAGCTCTGAAACAACAATTTCCTTTAATGTTATATGTATTTATTATCCCTGAATCTCTGGTATGTTTTCAGAATCTTACCGTATTCACTTGGCAGTAATAAATGAGAAGGGGGTCGTAGCTCCTGAAAGCATCATATCGTCATATTTTAAGTGTACCCTTGCAATGCAGAAAACAGTTCTTGCTGTTCCTTTGTTCTCTTCCACCGTGCCCTGTATCTAGAATATGTTAGTCCCAAATTCCTTCTGTCACTCAGAGAAAGAGGCTTTAAGACACAATTGTTGCAATGTGAATCTTCATTCCTTCTAATTACTGTCTCTGAAATAAGAATTGAGGAATAGAGTTTCTCAGTTTGGAGCCACTCCCACCACACACATGGGGTTGTTTTTTTCTTTTCTTTGGAACAAAGGTATTCAGATCTCCTTTTATATCTTTCTCTACCTGCCCTTACTTCTCAAAACAGGGCAGATGGACTCTCATGCAAGTGGTAGGATTTGGCATAATCTTAAAGATTATGTCAGAAGGACATTATCAAAGTACTTTTATAGAGTGAGAAAATTCAGTAATACTGAAACATTTATTTTCTTTGCAGTTACAACAGTTTGGGCTAGTTTGCCTTCTGATGTGCCTCACCTTCACCATGCCCTCAAGAAGAAACATAGACTATTTTAGAAAAGCTTATATATTCAAGAAAAACTTTTTCCTGTTTAATATGCTTGTTACAGCCCTGAGAATATAAATGTCATGGACTGTTTCTGTAGACTCCTCTCTCTGTGGAGAGGAGGTGACTGCAAAGACTTGAACAGTAAGCCTGCTATCCCTTTTTACTTAAAATAACATGCTTGTAAGTTGCTTTGGGCAGCAATGATAGAAAATAGTTCAATTCAGTTAAAAAAGCATTGTTTCCTGACTTCAACAGTTCCTTCACTTCAACGGTTGAAATTCATCAATTTAACAAACCTTTATGAGTCAGAGACTTTGTAATTCGATAGATACCAGTTTATTTAACAAATTCTATTGTTTGAAGAAATACATGTACAGGTCCAGGTAGCTGGTGATCATAACTGCTTATGCCTATCTTAAGCTACTTCTGGTTGAATTTAATCCTATCTAGTACTGAAACCTCTTTAAGTTGCATTTAAAATAGCCCGTTTCTGTGTAAGCCTCATTTATCAAAAGTGAACATGTCTTTAATAGAAACTCTGGAAGTGTTGTGTTTTATCACTGCATTTGTCTGACTAATATTAAGAAAAATTAAGTTTTACGTATCATCTAAATGATCACAAGAGGTCACACAGCAAGCCAAACATTCACAGTTCAGCTGCATTTGAATCACTGAGTCATGTTTTTCATATAAATCATATGGAATGCCCATTATGAACATCTTGTAAAACTCAACGGGCTTTATGATTGTTAATAGCTTTCAGAATAGTAATTTACTGGCTAATTTTGAGACAAAATATGTCGCACTGTGGGCTGAGAGAATGTGTTATCCTGTCTGCATGAATATAGTATGTTATTCGTTGTGTACTTAGGAAGCAAGTGGAATGTCTGGTACCTTATTGCTTCCATGTAGAATTGACATTTCAACTTTAACTATGACTTAAATCAATCCAGTTAGTGACAAACTGTAAAGGTGAATCATGCATTTTTTTTTTTCCCCTGTATGTTATCCATCACTATACTAACCTGTGAACTAAATGTAAGTTGTAACAGTGGTAATCACTCTGTAACTGCAATTTATTCAATTGAAGACCATCTTATTAGTATAAAAATAGTTTGAAGTGACATTTTTATAATGACTGTGATAAAGCTTTGATGTTTCCTAAATGTGTACCATGTAAGACATTTATAATGGTCCCAAGTGTAATATTAACAGAGCTTTTTAATGCATGTAAAAAGAGATCAGTTGGTTTTGGTTATATTACTCAATATAGGTTAGCTTCCCTTTTGGAGTTAAAGCATTGCTTGCTGGTTCAAAATTTCAAAACTGGTGGAATTTCAAGTCGGTTAAATGAATTCATGTCTTTTGAGATGTACTGGACAGGTAGTATTTCAAAGAAGAGTTAAATACTCTGTTCATACACCTGATATCCAGTGCCACATTACCCCTGCCCTGTACACATGGCCTCTATTAGGGTACTGTGTCCTATATTGACAAAAACCTCAAGAGTTGTAACTGCCATGTCAGTTCAGTTCTCAGCTTCTCTGTTGGAAATGTTAAAAGCATAACGTTCAAACAAGGAATATGTATAAATATTGTCAAGAGCGTGGATGCTGGTCTCTGAAGAGTGTTGTAATGGGATCTTGCCCACTACAGATATGGTGATAGATTTCAAATGATAGATCAAGAGGTAAAAGGATGAATATCCAATCATCCTGTGTGGATGCTTGAATATAATGGGATTTTCAACTTTTTTTTAAAAAATAGTTATTTAAAAATATTTGCATTATTGACCTTGTAAATATAAACAAGAAACTCTCAGAACAGCTGAACTGACCAATAATGGTTGCCTTTTGTAGAAAACTTCTCCAAAAGATATGAAGTGACAGGAAAGAATAATATCAAACCCTTCCATTTCAAAGACTCATAATTGCATGCCTCTGTATCTGCTAAAGATTTTTTAAAACTCTACAGAATGTCATCTTAATATTGAAAGGTTCTTTATAATCTTCAGATTTTAAGAATAAAAGCCCATCCTGCCCTTCATTAAAGACAAACAGATGCCTTAATGTACTACTTACATTCCTAACACATGATTTTTCACTTGGAATGACATTATTACATTAATGTTGCTTTTTAATCGTTGAAGTGTGTCACTTTTCCTAAACATTTCTTCAGTGACCTTCTTATCTCCCACAAATTCACCTTTTGCCATTGCATTTCCCTCATTTTTCTTTTCTTCTGTCTATGATTAAGTTTCATTAAAGTAACCAAGCACAAAATTCCTTGTATTTCCAGGAAATCCATCTGTGTTTGATAAGCCAGTAATTGCAGGTTATTTTTACTCCCATGTAAGGTGATGAAATAATTAATCATATTAACGGTTTAAAGTATTGTTTTTAGATTTTTGGATTGTTTATCCTTTAGATAAATGATCTTGTCTTTAAAAAGGATGCTTAACAACTTCACTGAGTAAGACTGATTTTGTGGTGCTCTGAAGACAGTTGTGTTGGGGGAAGGGAGAAAGGGACACACAGAAAAACTCTACTGAAAATCGTTGTTGTTTAAATGTATGGTTTGTCAAGATATTCCCCAAAAGCATGTTTGCTGCAAATACGGAAGTTTTCATGAAATAACCTAATTGTAAGATGGCTTTGTTGTAAGAGTATATTTCTGTGATTTTTCTCTCATAGTAAAATACGTAATAGAATAGCTACACCAGTTGTCCAAACAGTTGTATGACTGAATCCTTTCAGAGTTGATAGTTGTTATGGATGAGGTTTGCTAAATGTCAAAAGAAACTAGCATTTTGGCACTATGCAAGACACATTTGTATTGATATTTTAGGCATAAAATTCTCCAGTTTAATTACATTTCATGAGAAATATTTTAAACATTAATTTCATTTAGCAATATTAAAAATATTAAAACTATGTCACAGACTGTTGAATAATAGCTCTAAGTACTTGTATGCTTTGTTTGCTGTGCAGATCTCACAGTCTTTTTGTGAAGTAGGCAAGATATCTGAAGATAATACTCCTGAGTTGAAGAGCTCTTATTCATCAGAAGACTCATTCTAGGATGATTATAGTAGAAATTCATTTCCCATAAACCCTGCTGTAAATCACTTGAGTAAAACCCACTATGCTTATTACAGGCAGTCCATTTTATGTGGTGATAGTCTTAGTATAATCTGTGATGGGTCGCTATGATGGGTCACTGGCAACATGTGGAGGTTCAATGGGCATCAACTTCCAGAGTTAATATTCTGCTTTCGTATTCTGGAATAGTCAGAATTTCATCTCAGGAGAGAAATAATTAAATTTACTTTCCCAATTAAGATCAGACTGCAGAGTAGCAATTGGCTTTAGAAAAAACCTACTATTATTCAAACTAGAAATTACTCTCGGGGGCCAGGTCTTGGCAGGTAGTCGGACATCACTATTTTTTGAGGGATGTGCTGCCCCCACCTAGTACAGAATGGTAAGTTTCATATCTAATTTAATAAACTCATCAATAGGCTTCTCAAGATTTCAGTTATGTCCCTAGTTCAAATAGTTTATATATGCCTATATACCAGTAAGAAATAATTTTGGGCTGAAACATCTTCCCCAACCTCCCCACCCCAAATCTCTGTCCAAGGCATTACATATAAAAAATAAATGCAAAATCTGAATGGTTTATTTGTACAGAGAAAACTGCAGAGAAAACTTCTGTGGTTTTAGGATTCTGGAAGATTAGCTGTATAAACCACAAAAATATGTACATGTGGTGAAGAAAGTAGCTTAAAAATAATGTAAATTCTGATATAAATAACAAGTGAGTTTACAGATACATCTTAAAAATTTAAACTAAGAAATATAATAAAAATGATGCTAGTGTTGACACATAAAACCATTAACGTTATACTGTTTCTCAAAGTTTATAGGAAAATACAAAGTAAAAGATAATTTTTAGCAAGAAAGATACAGAAGTTCCATTAAAACATTTATCATAAGATTTGTATGAACTTCCTAACTCATCATAGTAAAATATAACCATTCCATAGGTAAGAAGTAACCACTGCATGCCTATCCAGATTTCATTGGCTAAATGAGCTAGCTGCCTAGCAGTTAAGGACAGAGGTAAAGGAGTGTGAAACAGAATAAATTATAAGTCTTTGAATATGAAAAGTCAAATTAAGTGTGTTTTTTTTTAACCACGAATAGAATGCTAATGTATGTTTCATATTAACTTTATGCTAAGCAAAATTGCAGCGTGTAGCAGGAGAAAACATCTACAGGATGATTAGCATATTTTCTCCCTTCGTCAGGCAAAGAGGGGACATGTCCATCTTTTGAATGCAGTAAACAAAACCAGAACTTCATAATTTCAGCAACGAAGTTCAGTTTTATAGATGCTACAGAAAAAAAACCCCAGTAATTTAACTCCCATTATGGTTTTTTTCTTCTTTTATCTCAGGAATCTCTGTCCGCATAGTATTCAGAGGAGGCTGAATTGCATTCCCAGTTTAGTTTCTTGGTAGATCAGCTTCCAATTAATTATTTTTGTGGATGTCTCTTGGTGTGCTTTAAAAATTTTGTTTAACCAAGGCAGATTGTAACTTGCTATGTAGTAGCAAGGTCTACATCTAATGCACCATAAATGATCTTGTTTTAATTAGTTTACCAAACCTGAAAGTTATCAGTGCCACTGAAACGTATAGTTTTCCAAGTAGTTGTAGTTTTGACTTCTAAATGCAAGTCTATTCTTTGAGTCTGTACTTCACAAAGTACAAATGCCTTATAGGTTGAAATGTGGACTACATCAGTAATGAATATTACGGTGGTGAAACAGCAGCCACATTCCTGTTATAAAAACACAGTATTCTTTTAGGCTTCTTCTTTCCATTTAAGTGAGTCAGAGTGTTGTGTTATTGTTGAAATGCCTACAGTCTTCTTTAGAGATTACCAAGTCAGAACAGCCTAAAACTTTCTCAGGACATAGCTGACAAGACCTATGATTTATGAAATGAGCAGCATGGGAAAGAAAGAAGTCCTTAACAGCATATTCTCCCTTTGACCATTTACCTTTAGCAGATACAATTTTATGGTAGTTACTTTGTTTCTCAAATCTCTGAAGCTGGATAGATTTAAAACGTCAAGGAGGAAAAAAAACCCATAAAAATACATATATTCCCAGTTTAAAAAAATAACCTGCTCTGGCTACAAGGGCAAGGCAAGAGTAGTACTGAGTAGTTGGTTTTCAAGTGGAAGCCTCAACTTATACGGGAAATCTGCTCAAT
Source organism: Actenoides lindsayi (assembly GCA_025331215.1). Classification (NCBI taxonomy): domain Eukaryota; kingdom Metazoa; phylum Chordata; class Aves; order Coraciiformes; family Alcedinidae; genus Actenoides; species Actenoides lindsayi. The sequence continues at coordinate 122,958 of WTSP01007738.1, read as the reverse complement.
TTTTCTGTATGTTTGGGACTATATTGTTACTTCTTGAAAGCTTAATATATATGTTTTGCACAGATGCAGGGACTGTTAAGAATTCATTTTATGTTGCGACTGTTAAACTCTTGTGCATCAATATTGCTGGGAAAGGTGGAATAGTTACTGAGAATTTCTACATTTGTGAATACCTGACAAGACACCTGGAATCATACATAGCTATTCAGATCTGTTATTTATGTTCTGAAGATGCATGCCACCTTTATGGTGCTCAAGATATTAATCTGAAGAGTCAGCTTCGACTTTTTAAGCTAAAATCATGATACTTCTAGTTGCTGTATCTGTAACAGGAACAACTTTGGCTATATCTGCATTGTAGTTTTCATTTGGGCTTAATCTGGACTTTCATTTTTAAGCTTTGAGTTTAGCCTCTAAATTGTTCCTGGGAGGTGGGTCCTGCCAGCTGGGATTTTGCCGTAGACACTGCCTCTCAGCATTGCCTGTTTACATGCCCCTGTTGCTCCTCCCTGTTCTGGCTAAGCTTATCTGATTGCAGTTTTTATAGCATAGTGGGCAACTCATCTGAGACTGATGTTAGATTCGCATGTCTTGCATTTAAATACCATTGGAGCAGAGGGTGAAGATGTGTGCACTAGTCATAGCTGAGAAGCAGTTGTTTTCACTACTCAGCAGAAAATGGTTCCTCTCTGCACTCATGCCTCCTCTGCTATGCTTTCTTCTAAACTAAGCTGATTTGAAGACGCTGGTGGAGCAGAATGGTCATTTCACTAACTTTGTTTTGGAAGCAGGAATAGCAGCACTATTTCCTACCTGAGATCAGAGACCATTTACAGAAGCATAATGACCTCTCAGGGAAAAGGTGTGTGGTGATCTTGATTCCAAGATCCTTTCTCTTCCAGCTTCCCATAGTTGAAGCAAAGAATGAGTATGTGTGCAGTCAAGCTCTGATTTTATCTGAGAAGCAGCAGCTAGAGCTTTCTAAACCTCCAAAGTTATGACTTACCCTTTTGCGTATCAAAACGTAGTGTAGCACTGTAGCCCTCAGATTCATATACTTTATAGGAGCTTAAGTGGGGGAATGCATCCTGGAGTTTAACAATATAGAGGCAGCATGTGAACTGTGACACAGTCTATGATCAGAATGGGGACAAGTATACAATACAGAAAAATGGCCTCCTTGTTCCCTCATGGAAAAAATAGGGATTAATTCAGCTGCGTTTTTTAACCTGAACCAACTCACTCAGATTGAAAGGATATAGCCACTTTCTATGTGAAGCTAGAATGTAATACTTAGAAAGGCATAGCACTGTAAATGATTTGTACATAGAATTAAGACCTGAAAGAGATATAATCAGAATTAAGTCAGAGTAAGGATAGGTAGACAGTTGCATCTGACTTGTCCTATATACTTTTCTGCAAAGATATGATGTTGTGAAGTAGATCCAATAAAGAGACCAAAATTATAAATTTAAAGCACCAAAGATGGTGGTTCTTGCATTTTTTTCCTCATCCTCATTCCAGGCTCTTGGCACAGATTTAGGTGTTCTCTACAAAGCAATTAGATTACTTTATGAATTTGTAGCTGGTATTTTTCATGTGAGCTTTATGCCACATTTTTAGTGCAATACATTCATTTTTCAGGAAGGTGTGTTTAGTATAATCTGTATTTATTTTACATGTTTCCTCTATTGGACTTAAGCCATATAAAATAAGTGCTATGTTTATTATCCGCTTTGACTTCAGTTTTTCAAGGACTTTTTCTCTTGGCCTTTCTCTTGGAGTCTCCTTTCCAAGGGTTCTTTATGTCCAGGCCTGTTAGACTTTACAAGCTGGGATGAAAAGACAAGTCAAAGTGTATTTGACTTGCCTCCCTTGAATGCATGTTCACTTGTTTCTGAACTAATAATGTGGAATTTGGAACTGCTTTGGTAAAAACGTAAATATTCTTAGAAGCTTTGGTGCAAAATGGGCAGTGGAGTAAAGCTTTTTGGAAAGCAAACTTGCCTCAAAAATGTACACACACATATGAAATATTGTTGAAATCCTTATGCATTATCAAATACTTGTATGACTGAAAAGTTCTGAAATTAAACTGTTTTTAACATAGACTTTAAACCACTTATTTTATAACCATATAATTTTCAGGGACTTGTAATTTTTTGTTGTATGTTCATGTGCTTTACAAGGCTGGTGACATTTTTAATTGACACGCTCTCCAGAGTACCTTGAGGCTTCCTTAATACTGGAACAGCAACTCAGATGGTACTAAGAAACAAAGACACTATAGCCACAAAAGTAGTAACTTCTGAGGAGAGATGCAAGTTGAGTTACAGAGCTGCTTATGTTGGTGTAACCCCAAGGATAGTGTGCTGATAGTGTTCACTTAGCTAACATGTGAGTCCCAAATTTAGGCTATCTTAGGTAACATCTATTATTTCAACTGCTTGACAACTGGACTTAAGTGTTTTCAAACAGCATTCATAATTTCAGAAGAAAGAGTATGTGACTTTCTTGGAAAAAGATTACTTTTCCTTTACACTGTTTTAAGGGGCTAATGTTAAGTATTTGCTTTATGAGTAACTGTTCTTTTTTATCCAAAGGCTTCATGTGTTTACTATAAATTTTACTAAAATAAAGATAATAGCCACTTTTCTGCAATTTGATGTTCTGTCTGTAAATGTGATTCGGCTACATCCGAATTTACTTTTCACTAATGCTGAAGGACAGTGATATGGAATGCAAATACAAAATCAGGTACAAATAAGGAAAGGATCATTTTTATAAAATAGAAACATCAAAATGATAAGAATACAAATTGTAACAAAGCCACAGTTGAATAAGCTTTTGGAGAAATTTGCAGGAATTAAAAGAAACAAAACAAAACAAACAAAGGGAAAGAAATGACTGAAGTTCTTCCCAGATTCCAAATTTTTTCTGTTCTCCCCCAAAAGCCAGGTAGGTCTCAAAACCACATCTGATTTGTCCAAGCACTAGTATTGTTGGTTTCCAGCAAAAGCAGTGAAACCTAGGAATGCTTGGCAGGTATTGTGTTGAAACCCATGGAAGTATTGCATAGATTGGCTTCATGTTTACTAGACAGATATGGTCTTTTAGAATGAAAAAAGAACAACAAAACCAACCCAGTATGTTTGACAGTAAAGATACGATTTCAGTGTGCCGTAAGTAGTATATCAACTTATAGAAGACAGTATGGATTTTTTAAGGGTTATTTTACAATCAATCTCTGATGCTTCAGGATGATGAAATCCTAATTTAAATGCCTTTTATCAAACCTACTAAAATAAACTTAACAGGGAAATAGCAGCATTAAGGAATTGCTTTCCCTAATCTTAATTTGGAGATTGCTATTTTCTTGACAAAGTGCTGCACCTGGCAAGAAAGTCAAATCAGTATTTGATAGACGTAGCTTGTGTGAAGGTATTAACGAACAATTTGAAATTACAGTCATTATTTAGTTTATTGGAAACTTCTTGGAGAATATGATTTATGCCACCAACAAGCTTTTTTGGTGCAGTATAAGAATCTAGAACTGCAGGCTAGAAACCAGGGAGATTAGACTACTGAAAGTTCATTTAAAAGTCATGTTTCCAATATAAATTATATGCAGTTGTACAAACATGTCAAAGTTTGGTAAATTTAATTTGTTTAATGTAAACAACCTTTGACCAAAATAATAACATAACTTCAGAAAAAGACATAATGCTCCCACTTTCAAAAAGTTTGCGTAACTCAATGCAAGAAAGAGCTCAACTGTAATTCTATGGAGAATTATGATTAATTAGATCCAAACTCCATAAAGCAAGCTCATAAACTTGTTTTAATTTCTTTTATTGGTCTACATTCTAGAGACAGTATTAAGACACAGGAAGATAGATACATTCTTTTTCACTGGCTGAAATTGCTTGGACATCAGAGTTATAATAGGCTATTAGAACTAACTGCTTAAAGAATTAATTTTTGCACAAGTTGGCTAAGTGTGGAAAGAAATTTAATAATAGTCGTGTCTTCCATATGCAGCATAATACACTGTATGTACTTTTAAAAAGGTATATCTTCAATGTAAAGAGGCACCTACAGTTGTAGCATCAATAAATATTATTTTTGGATGAAACAATATTATTGCTACTCCGGTTTTTGCGTGTTCTAGGAACTGTATAAACATGGAACAGAAGTGGCAATTACTTTCCCAACGTATTTAACGTTTAATATGTTGGCGATGGGTGAATCTGAAATTTGCATATAGCCCGAGAACTAATCCAATTTATATATATTTTAAAATGTCTGTAAATTTGTGAACAAGATTGCTTGTCACTACAGGCTTTTGAATGAATCCCATGTAGCACTGACTATCATGGCCCTAATCCAGGACATGACCATGGAATATTGTAAATAGTTCTGTTGATGTCTTCAGAAGTTAGCCTTATCCTAAATTCCTAGTTTTCTGAATCAAGGCTTTTCGAGATAAAAACTGAGGTGAATTAGGGAAATTTTAGGATTGTTGTGGAACTGAGGAAGAATTCTTTACATCAGCTTGGTTCAAAAGAGCAGAGCCCCAAAGACATGGGACAATGAACAGTGGGTTCTTTCCAAACAAGTCTGTGCAGTGTCACAGTTTGCTGAGAGGCTGCCAAGGTGATTAAAGGTCAGTGTGTACCAAAATAAAGAGTCTAATCTAATCCCTGAAAGAAATACGCTTTCCAGCTAGAGCTGGAACATTTAATTACATTTTGAATTATGCAGATTCAGGAGATATATATTCCCATTAACTAAGGAAGTTGTGAAGGGGCTGAAAAGTGAAAATCAGGTGGTTTGTTGTTACTGGCTTGAGGAGGGAAGGAGAGCTCCACCACTCAGGAGGTGTTTGAAGCATCTGTAACTGTTTTATACTAATATGGTCTGAAATGTCTATCCTGAATCTATCAGGATTTTTCAAGGCAGAGAAGGGAACATAAATTCACATTGAACTTACCCTCCCCCAAAGCAAGTTAAAACTCACCATCACACTCCCATTATTAGTTAATGAGTCATTAATCTGCAAACCTGTGCTTAACTGTGACATGGGGCCCACCTTTTACTTTCCCTTTAAAAGGGTAGAAAATGTATATGGCTGTTTCAGTTTATCAGCAGTTGAAATGGCTAACTAGTATGTATTGAAGCATGCAAAACTGTATGGGCTCAAAGTCAGTTTTCCTGTCCTCATTTATAGGTCAAATCACATGCAACTTTACTTGTTTTGCTGTCCCAACTACCACTTTTGTGTAGATTCTGTAGAGAGCTTCGGTTAAAAAGGAAGATAAAATGCTGCTTTGTTGTTGACACTGGAGTAGCTGTCAGGGACATTATGCCTTCCGCAAAGGTCATAAGTTGTCACTGAATCCCATTGTTGGCAGGGAAGGGTCTGGTTTTCATGGCTTTGCTATTTGTTTTGATTTGATCTCCTCCTGGGTGCACAGATTATAGGCCAGTAAACCTCTCTTTCACTGACTAGTGTGGGAAGTTCCAGTCTCTCATAAACCTTAAATAAGCCTTAACTCCAGAATGCTGCCTTTTGGAGATTAAATTTCTCAATGTTTTGCTGTGTTTTTAGCCCAAGGGTGCTGTTGACAGAAAGCAGTGTTTTTATTCCCTGATTGCTGTCTCTCTTTATAATTTAATTTTTTTTGTGTGTGTGTGTGTTGCGTTTTTCTGCATTAGTGGAGGTATCTGTGTTTGAAAAAGGATTACGTTAGTCAAAATTTAAGACAGATAATTTGCCCCTTTTCCTTACTGACTGACAGGAGCCTAAGCCGCACATAATCTTTTGCAAAATACAGCCCTTTTGCAGCATATCGGAAATTTCAAAACCAGAAGATTTAACCTCTTAATACATCTAACAGTGCCAGCCAATAGTGCTGTAAGCTGACTGAGATTTGCTGAGATGGCTTTTCTTTTTTTTTTTAACTAAACAGATCATTTTCCCCTCTATTTCCCTTATTTAGGATAATTGATAGTCTTTACTGCAGTGAAGGCAAAAATGAGTATTCCTTAAAAAGTTTCCTTAAAGGCAAAAGAGAAATTGTTGCTTTACACCTGAATTTTGAACTCACTCATTTTGGAGAAGTGTAAACTTAAGCAGATCACAACTGTTCTGTTGAGAATTTCCTGTGACATAGATATATCGAAGGCATAGCATGTCTGTGTGGCTTTCACGTACTCAAAGAGAATCTTTCAAGTAGTTTTCAAATACTCTGAAGGAAGAGTTATCAAATCTGAGCATATTTCAGTCAGATGTAAAACTATTTTGATTACAAAGTAGAAGAGCTGCTTCTCAGTGCAGATGCTTGTGTCACATTCTATTTTTCTTCAGGAATAGCTTCCAAAATTTTCACGTTCCTCTGTCTTGCGTTCCTCTGTCCTGGCATGAATCTGTAATGCAAAACTGGTATGGAATTTCTGGAGAGCTATTTCCTAAGGCCTTCATTGATAAAACACTGAAGTAGGGGGCATTCTGCGTGCCGATCAGAAGAATTTTTTGTCCTGCAGTAGTTCACAAGTTCACAGGTAAAGTTAAAAGTTACTTGCTGCTTTTCTCGCAAAGGAAGCTGTCTGTTTGCCTGCCATGGAAACCTTTCCTGAGATTTCCTAGTTGTCAAGGATGGGTTCAGAGTTCATAGAGCTTTTTATTGTGCCCTTTTGGAGGAATAGAGGCTGATTTGCAGCGCTATTTAAAGCAAAGATGCCAAATGAAAGTTCCTCGTTTTAAGTTTATGCTTGCACAAAGCTTCTTTGTGGTTTTTTAGGCCTGTCAGACTTGTCAGGCGTGGTAAGAAAAAGTATATTGTTTCCAGCACTTGGATTCCTTTCCTTCTGACATCTGCCACTCTGTAAAGATGATAAATTCCTGCCTCATTAGCCAGGGGTGTGGGATTACAGGCTGACAACACATTAATCACCAGCTTCTGTGGCAGGCTGACTAGCAATAGGCATTGTTAACAAAACTTTTCTAATATGTCACTCTTCTCTATGACAGCCTGTAATCAATCATCTTGATTGACAGTGCTGATAGATTACACTATTTATACTTTGTGTAATGAAAGATAGCGTTTCCACCTACTGTCATTTCTAGGCTAGCGATGGAGGATCACTGAATAGAAACAAACACAACAAAAAACCCCAGGCCTCAGCTCAGCATTGTGAAGTTAAGTCAGACAGCGTTGTAGGTCTTTTGTGGTAACTTTCAGATGAGGTGTTTTGTTGGGGAACCTGGTAAGCACATGCCTTTAAGTAACTCTTGAACTGAGTGTATCTTTGCTGACTTTGTTGCATTAAGCTGTCAGGTCAAGTTCAGGCAGGTAAGAGACTGGGTTAATCATATGGTGGCTATAGTTTCCTTTTTCCATCCTGTCTGTCTTCTCCCGCTGACACCCCCTCCAACTCCAGCCAAGATGAGAGATGATTTAGATGTTGATGAAGTATGTCTGTTTCATGATTTAGAAGGCAAAATTATACGTGTTTCCCGTAATTGTATGGTGCAGGGAAAGTAAACACAGGGAGGAAGTGCAAAGCCAACCTGCCAAGACACAGCAGAATCTGTGTTTGAGCTTGTTTTGCCTTTTGAAACTTAGAAAGTTAGAAACAAAATCAGAAATGAAGTGCACAATCAAACTAATTCAGTGGGGTTTTTTTGATATAGCTGTTTCTTGTTCTAGAATCACTGATCATTACATTTAATTTTTCTTTACCTCCTGAAGTTATTTCATTCAGCTGTAGTGGAAGACTTAACATCTACTGTAATAGGACAAATGTTTCTTGTAGCAAATGTCTGTTAGAATTTTTTTTTTTTTCTTCTCAGCTGGCTCCTTTAATTTCACATTGATTAAGTACGAATAAATGCTGCCTTAATGTGATTATAATGGATCAGCTATCTTTATATACATTCATTTTTATATGTATCCTGAGAATTTTTGTAATATCTTTTATCAGGAAATTTATTTATTTATCTGTCCCTAAAAGTATATGTGTAGAGTGTTTTCTCTTTGGAAAGGTTCGTGTGCTCAGTTACAGTAAGAAAATTAAAATCAACCTTTGAATTTTAGGAAACAGGAGTTGAAGCTTAAATTATAGTACTTGAGAGTTGAGCTAAGTTTAGGCAGCTGGACAGGAACAGGGGTGAAGAAGATCGTCTAAACTTTAATCTCCCCGAGAAGAGTTTCATTGTGAGGCCACAATGATTAATGAGAAACCTGACCATCTGATTAAGCCCCTCTGTGTCACAGGACATGATTAGTAGGTGACAGAGACTGTAACAGTATCCAGCCAAGCCTTGTTTCTTTCACAGCTCAGACTGTTGTATGATTAATGTCCTCAAGGGCTATCTCCAGGTCAGGCAGGGAGAACCTGTCAGAACAGGTGGAAGTGACAAATTCTGCAGGAACTCTTTTTGCAAGAGAAGCATAACACAAGAATGGATGAATGGGGAGGATTCCAGATGGGCTGGTTGACCTTTCTGTACTCTGAACAGACACAGAGAGCATCATGGGAATGAAACATAGTAAGTATCAAAAAACTGCAGATGTTCCATAGTTATTGAAGAATTATAGCATTGCCAAGTTGGGTTGGTAAAATGCACAGCACATCATAATATCACCACTGGTTTATGCTTTCTGATATGCTATAGGAGACTGTAGATCTAGCATGTGTGTGTATAGACGAGATAAAGTACCACACACTGTGTTTTATGGCAAGAGGGGAAGATTCTTTGCTTCAGTACAGATAAGGCTTGATAGAGTTGATGCTTTAGTATAGCGTTTTTCTGTGCTGGTATATATAATCTATCTCATTCTCATCAATACTGCTCCATTTAGGGCAAGACAATCTTGGAAGTTAAAACAGTTTATAAAAATCCTCATGACTTTTTATTAGGTGGTAGTGATCTAGTTTTTTATATTTTCCCAGAGTACTTTCACCTCTTAGGTGATAGGTTCAAATCCCCAGCTTAAGTATCCTGACATGCTCTACCTTGCAATATCACACAACACAGAATTAGCAATGGGATTGCTAAATTCTCATTGTTCAGATAAATAGAGCTTTTCATTTTATCATAGGAATGGTATAAAATATTTTTGTAGTACTATAGAGGCAGAGAAGGGAGTCTCAGAGCTGGAGTCCGTATGGAATTCCCTATGGAATTCCCATATTCAAAACAAAACCAAATGTGAAACCAGATAATAGGATCCCTCCCCCTCCCCCCCCACTTCCCCAAATGAAGAACAGTCTTCCGTGCAAATTTTACTGTTATTATACCATTATTATTTTTGTTTGGTGCTATTTATAATTTTGCTCTATTCAGCTTCTGTTTTAACATATGAAGAATATCTTTCTCAGCTTAACTGTAATAAATCAATTTTCTTTTACATAATGAATGTGGGTTTTTTCTCAGCTTTACATAGCTTTGAGAAGAATGGGCTCTTTCCATTTTACAGATGCAAATGTGGAGTACAGAAATGTGACATAGTACGGTCAAGCCAGCAGAAGTTATTGTGCTCCAACATTAGGCTTTTGCATTTAACTGAACTTCTTTAGTCTGTACTTTCACCATTTTAAGGGGAGCCATTCTGAATAAAGGCTCTCATTTCTGTGGTTCTAAGACTTAGTTTTTGTTCTTTGCCACTGTTTAAGTGTCAGAGCCAGCTTTGGGTATGGTAAATGCCATGCTCCCTTGAGCAAATCGGCTGCCATATGCTGTAATTTACACTTTCTGAATCTTTATTGGCTAGGCAAAAGGTCATTTTTGAGAGTGGTTTTCCCAATATAGAATTAATAGAGGAAACAGACACACTTCAGTGGACCATTGAGTGGAGATGGGAAACCTCCTCTATGTGCATAGTCACACAGAGGCAGATAGAATATAGGTAAGAATAAGATGTAAAAGCTACAGAGGGAGTGAAAGAAAATCCCTCACTTGAACACTCCAGACTTAGAAATCCAAGTCTGTTTGATTTTTATTTTCTATTTTTGTTAAAAGATTCACAAATGCACAAGTCTCTGGTAGCATAAAGGTTTTAATAACAATTTGAGCTACTATCTCTTACTGTGTTCCCACAAAAATGATAAACTTTGATAAATTGTGACAACTTATCTTGTAAATAGTTTGCCTAGCTATTGTTTGTTTCAAACTTTGCTATCAGTTTTTCGAACTCTTGTCACTGTATATCCTTTCCTGGAGGCTGATCAGTAAATCAGAAAGTAAGCCTGGATATGAATTGCTTGTCAGATCCAAGAGGAGACAAGATGGACTTTTTAACCCTCTGTGCAACCCTGGCGGAAATGAAAGCTGTATCAGCAAGCAAAATGAATAGAATTCTACTATCCAAAAGAGGTTAAAGAAGGGCATGTTAATTTTAGGAGCAATCTATTAATCCAGGTGCAGAAAATCAGTACCACAGTGGAATATTACAAAATGTCCCAAGTCCTTCAATGAAAAAAAAAAAATCTTTGAAAACCTTTGCAGTTTTGGATGTGATTGCATGAGCAACTTATGTCACTTCTCTCATACATTTCCGGTGCCTGAGGCGCTCTAGCTGAATTTAGAACTACCTTAATGATTCTGAGGAGTAGGGAGGTGCCAGGTGTGTGTCTGATATATTTTGTAATACACTCGGGTGTGTTTCTGTTGTTATCAGTAATGCTAATGAAAACTTAATGTCCATTTCCATAGAGAGTTGCAAGGTTCTCTGTTTCCTTAACTTGTAGGATGTGTGCTTATAGTGCAAAAGTATCTTGTGAAATAGTGTAATTAAGACGCATGATTCCAAGACTGATTAAACATTCCTATAGAATAACACCTGCAAAAGAATGGACATCATCATCCAGAGAAAATGCAAGATGCAGCTGTAATTGAGTTAAACCACAAACCTGCCTCTCTACAAAAAAAATGCATTAACATTTTTAAATCTAGTGAATGTAGTATAGTCTATAAAAAGTTGTACATGTTCTGCATACAACTTGTACAGTGATAGTTCTTCTCGGACCTGTACTGAGCTTTTTAGAGAACTGCTGCCCCATTGCCTAACGAATGAATTGTGCAGGGGTATTTCTGGTCTTCATTTGAGATATTTACTGACAATACCAGGAGTTGGAGGAGGGAGAAGAGTTATGTTCCTCACTAGTGTAGCTAAGCTTGCAGTGAACTTAATGTGGGTCCCTCCTCCTTCAAAAAAAACCAGTTTCATTGAGGACTAGCTGAAACTGTGCAAGCAGGGTAATTCTTTGGGCTGACAGTTTCATGGAGAGGACTTGGTGTAGAGCATAGAGGTGTTCTAGTATGACTGTATCTGTAAATTCTTTCTAGTACACACGGAGGCACAGTTTTCTAACAAAGTCTGTGTGGATGGTCAGCAGCCTCAAAGATACAGCTAGGTCTGTCTCGCCACTGCTGCAATTGCCACAGGAGATCTCAGCTATTCTTCACAACCATGTCCTTCTTTGCCAAGAGAGAATACAAACTGAAAATGAATTGGCATTTTCATCATATTGCAACTTGAAAGGGACAGCACAATGCTCCATCAGCAGGGCTGAAATGCTTGGGTTCCCTGTAGCCACAGATCTGAGTTCTAGCTGAGCTTCTGCTGTGGAAGATAACTTAAAGTTTCATGCCCAAGTAGATACTTTTAATACATCTCCTCTCACCTGTCATCTTTACAAGAACAGTGAGGACAGTTTTTCTTGTGAGGAAGATGTTTGCCACTGTGTTCTCGGCCAAAACAGGAGTAATGGTAATGGTCAGCCTGTGAACATGAGTGCAAAAATGGCCATTTTAAATTTTGTACTCTGGAGATTAATCTATGTAGTAGGTAGAGGGGATTACAGAATCACAGAATGGTAGAAGTTGGAAGGGACCTCTGGAGATCATCTAGTCCAACCCCACTTCCAAAGCAGGTTCACTTAGATCAGGTTGCACAGGAACACGTCCAGGTGGGTTTTGAAAGTCTACAGAGAAGGAGACTCCACCACCTCTCTGGGCAGCCTGTTCCAGTGCTCTGTCACCCTCAAAGTAAAGATGTTTTTCCTTGTGTTTAGATGGAACTTCCTGTATTCTAGTTTGTGCCCATTGCCCCTTGTCCTATCACTGGGCATCACTGAAAAGTGGTTGGCTTCATCCTCTTGACACCTACCCTTTAGATATTTAAAAGCATTGATAAGATTGCCCCCTCAGTCTTCTTGAGGCTAAACAGCCCCAGGTCTTTCAGCCTTTCTCATAGGAGAGATGCTCCAGTCCACCAATCATCTTTGTAGCCCTCCATTGGACTCTCTCCAGTAGTTCCCTTTCTCTCTTGAACTGGGGAGCCCAAAATCGGACACAGTACTTCAAATGTAGCCTCATGAGGGCAGAGTAGATGGGGAGGAAAACCTCCCTCGACCTGCTGGTCACATTTTTCTTAAGGCACCCCGGGATACCAATGGCCTTCTCAAGTACAAGCATACATTGCTGGGTCATGGTTAACCAGGACTCCAGGACTCCCAGGTCCTTCTCCATGGAGCTGCTTTCCAGCAGGTCAACCCCTAGCCTGTACTGGTGCATGGGGTTATTCCTCCCCAGGTGCAGGATGCTACACTTGCCATTGTTGAACCCTGAGGTTCCTCTCTGTCCAACTCTCCAGCCTGTGCAGGTCTTGCTGAACGGCAGCACAGCCTTCTGGTGTGTCAGTCACTCTGATCTTGATCATCAGCTTATTTTTGTTACAGTGAAATCCAAAATGTGGCTTTGGGCATTCCTGAATGCCCAAGTATTGTAACATGTCTGGATATTTTTTTATAATAGTAATTATTTTTAACATATGCATTTTCATGTGAATGCTGCTGTGCTTCACTTCTATCTGAAACAGTGTTGTGCTAATAACTCCACTTTTTAGGATTTTTTCAAAGAACACAGGGCAACGTGCCAATGACAAGCTTAGAAAGTACGTATGGAGTTCCTGATAATGTGACATGATTTTTTTTCTTACTTTTGCTCTTCATTTCATCTTAATTAGTCCCAGTAGGAAAGATTGATTTTTTTCTTTAACTTTTTTTTTTTTTTAAAAGCCATGTAGCTAACATCTGTTGGCATTCCTGGGGTCATTCTTGCACTGTCCTGTTTGACATTTCTTGTAAAAGAAGAGGCATTTGTTCATATTGACATTAGCTTCCTCAGTATCTCTCAGTGGTGCAGATGGCCTGTGAATAAAGACATCAAGCTAATAGGCAAGGTGACAAGCCTCAATAGCGCTGGTGCTCCTCATACTTAAGTGGCAAGGCAGCATAGATTGCTGTTACTGGGGATGTGCTAGGTCAGCTGGCACTAAAGCATATGGAATGAGTTAAAAATGCAGTGGGATCCCTGGAAAAGAACAGTACCGTGAAAATCCCTGTCTGGCTATAGCAGTTGCTTTTTTTTCTATGTAGTATTTTATACTTCCTTGAGTGGCAAAATTTAAAGAAAATTGTACACATATGGAAGAGAGATCCCTAATTTACTCGAGGTGTTTAGTGATTGGGACTGTTTAATGCGTGAGAATAAGATGCTGCTGAAAGATTTCTTCATTATATTTCTTGCTTGTGTGGTGTTATTAGAAGAAAACAAGCGTTGTGGGTGATGAAAAAGGTAAAACAAAGAATGCGAATCTAAATGACGATGCGCAGGATGCATTTAAGTGCATATTGAAATATATTTGTGGGGCTGTTTCGGAAAATGGTGGAGTCCCAAATACCGAAAGTCTGTTTCTTCCACAGCAGACATTTGTGTTATTCTCTGGAGAAGACACACTGGATAACTTGGCATTTTGAAGTCAGCTGATTATTTCTTGGGGTAGAATAGAAAGAAAAGCCAGAAATATAAAGTTTAACAAACAATGCATGAAAGAGAAAGACAGTTAAGCTTTCAAGAAGCAGAAGATGTGTAAGTTGGTATAATTTTAACAAAGCAGTTAGTTGGCAGAGCTAGTGGCTTGGGGATCCTATGTCTGTGTGGTGTGTAGGTCCTTTTCCTATGGCTCATTTAGGATAAAATACAACTTAAGAAAGTTCAGAGAAATCAAAGGGATTTTGCCTAATCAGTGTAGGTTCCAAATATAGGCTTTTTTAATGGAAGCATTTGCAAAGAGTGATTTTAAATATTATTGTGGTGTTAAAAGTAGAAAAAGGGGAAAGAAGGAACGTATCTTTTCCTTCCCTCTATTTCTAATGGGAATAATTTTATTTTAAATAGAAAGGCAACATACTCTCTCCTCCAACAAGTTTGTAAAGTTATAAGCTCCTCTGTAATAAAGGAGAAGCAATCTTGGTTGAAATATTTCCACTTCATGAAAAGCAGAAAGTGAACAAATATCCCAACAAAAGTTAGCATTTATTTTTAAATTCGGTTCCTTTAATTTAGGGTATATAATTGTAAATGGGTGAAATTGTTGTTAAAAAAATAAAGCGAAAAAGGCCAGTCACTTCAAAGTATCTTATAAGAACCTCTTGAAAAATCACATTTGAACTTACCAAAAGCTCAGTGAGCAATGGAATCAAGAATGATCATGTATATCTATGATTTTATGACTATTGTGGTATGTTTGAGTCTACTGTAGCAAAAAACTGCAGATTGTGTTCTTGTTTTTCAGGAGCTTAAAATCATCTATTCTTACTTGCTTTTGACAATGGTTTTGAACTTCTCAAGATGAAAAATTATTTCAATTTAATATTAATTTAATTACATTCAATTTAATAAGGGAATTTAATAGTTATATTTGCTTTTTAGTAGGGCTCTGAAAGCAAACACCTGCACCAAAAAATGTTTTCATCAGTGAGGATTTAGGAGTGTAGTATGTAATGATATAAATGTTGCTGACATTAATCAATGCTGTATTTCTCCTCTGCCTTCTCCCCTCATCTCATCATTTAAGAATTCATTATGGGGCAGCCACATAACAACTTCGATATGAGAACTTTTCAAATGCGAATTAATTAAGTTTCTTTGTGTACTTCTTTGAAGAGGAGGAGAAATTTGCAAATTACGCTTGCACAGTCTGTTGACATTACATAGCATACATTAGATATATGAAGTGACATTGGGAGTAAAAGGTTCAAGCCTGGCAAACTTTCAAAAGGTTCAGGTTTGAAGTAACAGAACTACTTATTCCAGAAGCTGGACATTCAGAGAGAGATAGCTGGTAACCAAAATAGTTTAGTTAAAGCAGAAAGTCATGCAAGTTGGCTGGGCAGTTGGCATAGCTTCTGGGAGATGTTTGTGAAGCTTTACATGTGAAGATTTTTATGCACACAGTTTGTTCAAGATGGTGTGCATCCAGTGATGTTGGCAGAAATTGTGTCTCTCTGTCAGATGTTAAGCCATCTATCACTCTTCAAAGACAGCTGTGAGTAAGGCTTGCTAGTGTGCAGCTTACTGAATTCGAGGAGATTTGGGATAGTCTTCTGTATGCAGACCTCTTAGCAGCTCAGTTAATCCACTTTATCTACAGCTAAAGAGTTGCTCTCTAGTTGCTTCTTTGTCAGACCTGTTGTCCTTTGCACACCTGCTGAAATAATTTTTCCTTCTTTTCATCATCACCTGATGTCTCTTCGTATGGTGCACAACATGGTCCCCAAGATATGGGCCATCATTGGAGAGACCTGCTTTGTTCTTTCTGAAAATGAAGGACTTCTTCACAGACTTCACTCTTTCCTTTTCTTCCTCTATTAGCATTAGCAGTGAAGGTACATCTAATAGACCTGTTGGGACGTCATCTGCTGTTCTTTAGCTGGTGGCTTAGTTTCTGGATGATTGATTTAGCTATTGGCAATTCATTCATATATATCTTATTGTGACATACTGTGGAGCCACACGTTTTTAATAGGGGAATTGTGTTGTTCCTGACTCTGTCTTGAAAGTGATGCTAATTGCCCAGACATTAAAAAAAAATAAATTAAAAATTGACAGCTCTAATTATGGAGTTTGAAGACCATGTGGCAAATTAATCCTGAAAATGAGTGAAATCTTCAGTTTAATAGTCACACAGTAGGCTGACTTTCGCTATAGATATGATCTGGTTTATACTAAGGAAACTTTAAATCCCTTTGTTAACAGATGATTCCATAGTTCTTCAACAGCCCTCAAGGAATCCCCTTTTCAAAGTCTTTCTAGTGTTCAGAATCCATTTATAGTGTGTCAGAAGACATTGTGAAAACCTGAAGAGGTTGATTTTTCAAGTTTCACTATATGCAGGCTCAACCTTTCTGGAAACTAGAAAGCTAAATTTCATTTATGCTGAAGAACCTGGAAAGCTGAAGAAAAGTGTAAGGGGAAAAAACACATTACTAGTTCTTGGTTCTAGCCAGCAGAACTTAGATGCTTATGGATGTACTTGAGGGGTCTGTGAACATATAGGTTTTATAATCTTATATGTGATATCATGCTATGTTTCATTTTAAGAAAGATGGCTGAAAAGTAACTGTGATTAAGACTGATTGCAGAGCATTATTTTGCTTGTAAGTCTGAGCTTCACTTAACTGTGGTCAGAAGGAAGCTGAATAGATCTCCTTCCTTGAAACAGTTTTACAGTCCAAGCATAGAGCTCTGCTCTTTTGAAGGTACTTCTTCATCTCAATATGAAAAAATACTAGCCATAGTCAATAGGATATGGATTTTCATTTGTGGGTTTATATATTGCTACTGCTTCCTACTTTACTTTGTTAGGGTCTTGTTGCTGTATTTTATTGGGACTTGTAAGCAAAATTTTTCCATGTAGGCTGGGTAAGGCCACTTCTCTTTCAGTAAAATGTATTCATAATTTGATGCTTCCATTTGTCTCTCAGGGCTCCGTAATGGGACCAGTGCTGTTTAATATCTTCATCATTAACATAGATAATGGGATCGAGTACACCTTCAGCAAGTTAAGCTGAGTGATACAGTTGACATGCCTGAGGGATGGGATGCCGCCCAGAGGGACCTGGACTAACTTGGGAAGTTAGCACCTCATAAGGTTCAACAAGGCCAAGTGCAGGGTCCTGTGCCTGGATTGGGACAACCCCTGGTATCAATACAGTCTGAGGGAAGAAGCGATTGAAGCAGCCCTGTGGAGAAGGACTTGGGGATACAGGTGGATGTAATGCTGGAGACAGCACTGTATTCTCCCAGACCAGAAGGCCAACTGTATCCTGGGCTGCATCACAAAAGAAGTGTGGCCAGCAGGTTGAGGGTGGTGGTTCTGCTGCTCTACTCCACTCTGGTGAGACCCTCCCCTGGAGTACAGCATCCAGCTCTGGAACCCTCAGCACAGGATGTGAATCTATTGGAGCAGGTGCAGAGGAGGGCCATGAAAGTGATCCCAGGCCTGGAGCACCTCTCCTGTGAAGAAAGTCTGAGAGAGTCAGGGTTGTTCAGCCTGGAGAAGAGAAGGCTCTGGGGAGATCTTATTGTAGCTTTTCAGTACTTAAAGTGTACCTATAAGAAAGATGGGGATAATCTTTTTATCAGGGCCTGTTGTGGTAGGACAATGGGTAATGTTTTTAAACTAAAGGAGGGTATACTTAGACTAGATATAAGGAAATTTTTACAGTGAGGGTGATGAAACACTGGCACAGGTTGCCCAGAGAGGTGGTGGATGCTCCATCCCTGAAACATTCAAGGTCAGGTTGAACAAGATTTAGCAGTGACCTTGGTCTTCACAGGAGCAAGTATAAGCAAGAGCCTTTCTGCATACTGGTCTTTGGTAGTTACTCTAAACATCAAGCATTAGCACTGCTAGAAGCAGACACTGCAAAAATATGCCATTAACTTCAGAAAGTGCAGTTGCTTAGAATGGAGACTGAGCTGAAAAGTAAAATAACTGAACAGAATTGTTCTGTCCAAACTCAAACCAGTACACTGATGTAAAATAATAGAAAGTGTGGTTTGTACTTTTGTTTCTTACATGTCTGAAATCTGTTTTGTCACATGCCACTTTCATATCATTTCTTATTCTAATATGTAGGGGTGTTTTATAATAAGACTCTTAAAATACTTATTTTTTTCTCTTTGCTCAGTCGTCGTCTCCAAAATGTCTCAGATAATTTTATAGAGCTTAATTTTTGAGCTATGTGTTTGCCCAATTATGTGTTTTGCTGCAGCTTTTTGTGATATTCCAAAGGGACTGTACAACACCCCAATAGCAATCAGCTTGACATGGCCTTATGGGTGGAGCCCTGCCAATGCTGGTTTGCTGAATTGAAGTTTTTGGAGGCAAATCCAAGGACTTGCACGTATCTTAAATGAAAGGATTACACGATGGGTGCAGAATGAACACCAGGAGATCTTTTTCAGATACACTTTCTGTTTTTAATTGTGGATCCCATTGCCACAGGATGTGATGGATACTGCAGGATTTTTTAGAGGGTTCTAAAATATGACTGGTGATAGTTACAGAAACACCCCCATTCGAATGCACATAAATAAACACACAAAATAGAGCTTTAATAATTAAGGAAGCCCTTAAGCCACAAACTCATGAAGCCTTGGAGAATGTAATGGGAAAGTTATCACAGTATTCTTATACTGTTCTACCTTTTCAAGGCATCCAAAATTGACCAGGCCACTGTTAGAGAGGGAGTGAATAGACTTCTTGTCTTCTGATCAATACATCTGCTTTTATGTTTAATTTACTGTTTAATAATTTAGGAGAGGAGTGAGGTTTAGGGATCGAATATGAACTACTGCATCTCAAGGTGACTTAGTGTATTCTAGCACAAACTGTTATTAGTTAGGTTCTGTTGTTTTCTTATTTACCATGCCTGGTGCATCCAGTGAACATATGAGACACTCCAGTGCTGGAACTGGCATTAATTGGAACATAAGTTGTGAATCATGTACAAAAAGCTGATGAATACTTTTTCTCAATAACGATAAATGGAGTAATCAATTAGAAATCTAAATAGAGTTCTGTAAAAAATGATGTTTTGAATTATGTAGAGGCTTGTGTAACCTAATTCGGGGATGTGCCATTTGCAGAGTTTTCCATCACCTTGAATTCACATTTTGTTTTGGTCTCGGACAAAAGTTTGGCGAAACCTCAGGATTCTAACTGGGCTGAAGTTGTCAGAAACTCAGGTCACAACCACAGAGAAACAATCCCATGTTGCAGTATTTGCTGCACAGGACAGTGGCTGGAACCGGAGACTGTTACACTGGATTAAGTATAGATGAACCTGAACAGCTGTGGACAAAGCAAAAGGAATCGATCCAGGTTTGATACCTGTATAATGAATATATTTGGTATTGGAAATCTGAGCATGAGTTTGTGTAGTTCCTTCCTGTAAGGTCTCAACACAGTTGTTAATATATTTTTATATAACAGTATATTTTTATTCCTAATTTCATTGTTTTGCATCTTCCTAACCCCTTTGTTAGTTAAAAATATTTCCAGTGAGAACCCAGGGTGTAGTAACCCAACACTGGTGGGGAAGTATATAGGTGTCTTGGATGGCCAGAGGGTCCTCCACTCTGCAAGGTTGAAAATTATGTATTTGACTCCCTCGCTGAAATGTTTATATACCAATGCATCCAGCATGGGCAATAAACAGGAGAAGCTGGAGGCTGTTGTGCAGCAGGAAAACTATGATATAGCTGCCGTTACGGAAACCTGGTGGGATGGCTCCCACAAATGGAGTGCTGAGATCAAGGGCTACCAACTTTTCAGAAGGGACAGACAAAAAAGAAGAGGTGCTGGAGTGGCCCTCTATATTAGGAAGGCATGTGAATGCCTTCAATTGAATGTGGGTAACGATAGCATTGAGTCTCTGTGGGTAAGAATCAGGGGGAAGGCCAACAGGGATGATATCATGGTGGAAATCTGTTACAGACCACCCAATCATGATAAATACACAGATGAAATATTTTATAAGCAATTAGGAGAGATTTCAAGATCGCTACCCCTTGTTCTCATGGGGGACTTCAACCTCCTGGACATCTGTTGAAAGTACAATACAGCAGAGAGAGAACAGTCCAGGAGGTTCCTGGAGTGTGTGGGAGATAACTTCTTGATGCAGTTGGT
>WTSP01007738.1:0-102810 GCA_025331215.1 Actenoides lindsayi | reverse complement strand
GCAGAAAGTCAAAGGCGGCACCTGCAGGGATGGACGGCCAGGACAGGGGACCCCAAACTGACCCCCAAGGGACCCCAGCCCATGGGCACCACAGTCACTGTAAAGCCGAGGGATCACAAGGGTCAAGCCCTTTCTTGGCTCAGCTCAGGTCCTCTTCTGTTTTTTTCTTTACTGGCCAGCATCAAAGGAGAGCTCTGTCCATTCTGCCTTCCATCCTGAGCTGGGGGTTCCTGAATCCAGCACCAGAATCCAGCTCCTGACCACAGTTCCCATCTGCTGCTGGGCCCGGGCTGGGACTCTTCCAGTGCCAGCTCCACAGCATCAGTGGTGAAGGTGATGTAATTGCCATCAGGGGGGTGGGGTTCCATACTGGATTTGTATAGATATGTATATATTCCATTTTAACAATTATTACTTTAATTTTCATTAAAGCTGTTCTAGTTTCCTTTTCTAACCACCAAGTCTCTCTCCCTTATTCCTTTTCTGTTTCCCATTGGGGAGGGAGGGTGGTTAACAGAGGGTGGCTGTCACAGGTCTATAAGGGCTGCCCTGACCCTAAACCGTGAGAGAAGAATACCAATAAATCATAAACTTGCATCATGTCAGTGACTATAGATGGCTTTCAGTCCATGCAGTCAACCCCTCACCTTGTGGGGTAATGGGTCAGGAAGTAGCAGTTTACTTCCAGCATGATAGTACTGGTACTGAGATGATTCCTTCAGTGCTGGTTGGGGGTTTCTGCACCAAACTCCTAGTTTCAAGAAACCCAATCATTTTTGCAGTTCCATGTAAGTGCATGAAGGTATCTTTGCCTAGGTGCAGCATAAAAATGAGTATGGGTTGCCAAACGTGGAATGGACTGTAAGCTACCTGGGGATAGGGGGAAATCCACCTGTAGAAATAATATTTTCAAATTTAATGCTTAAATTAAATTGAAAATTGTTCTTACAGTGCTTTGACCCCACTGGCAACATGCCTATTCTCTTGCCATTTCTTCCTTCTTCCAGAGTTAGGCTGGAGGAAAGGTTAGGGAAGCAGCTTCTCCCCAACACACACTCTCTGCAGAGGTCTGAAAGGGCAGCTCACATCAGAGGAGGTCCTGATGCCGACTCAGAGCCAACTTTTCCTCTGGGGTGATGGACCTACTGCTTGCCCCCATGTCCTGTCTTCTCTCTGATCCTCTGCCAGACTGCAGCTCTTCCAGCTATGGTCTTCCACTAAGCTCATTCCACTAGAGAATAACAATTGGATCACTCCCGTTCTCACAGACTCCGTTGTCTTAGTAGCAATAGGTCGAATTTCAAATGTCTGTGTAATGGGAAGACATAAACCTCCTACTTCTGCAGTAGCTCAGTTAACTGTAGAAATCCAGTCTGTGTATCCAAGTACAGACTTAGACGTTCAAATAGCAGACCCCACAAAGCCTTCCTGTGGAAACCGTGATCCACAAACCTACACGGCTCGCGTCAGATGTATTTTTTACTCAGGAATCACACGTTTTTCTCTCAGAGATAAGAGCTCTTTGAATAACTGATAGGGTAGATGTAAGGCTCGGTGTTTAAACGAGATGTTATGAACAAGCACCATTTCTGCTTTTCCTGGCTGATCCAGCTGCAAGGCTTTACTTGGGTGGTTCTCAGGGTAAAGCCTCCAGAGGGTACCTCTGCACTGCTGAACTGGTCTGTGCCAAAGCCTGTTGTCCATATCTGCACCCTTACTGAGAACTTCTTAGAGGAGATTCGGCTCCTCTAACATATTCATAATTGTAGGTGTCTTCATCTGAACTAATCACTCTGGGCTCCCTTTTATAATCAATGGAGTGAAATAGGCAATTTTAGGCTGTGACTCATCTGATGTATCTTAACATCTACTTTAGGATGAAGTGAATCATGCTCTAGACCTGTTCTTTTATTTTATTTTGGGTTTTTTTTTCCTTTTTTTTTTCTCTCAAGACAGCTAGGAATACTGAATTGGGCAGAGATATTTACAGAGCTCCGTGCCCTTTTGCCCTAGAATACATCCAGATCACAAGACCTCCTCTTAGCCTTCAAATACATAAGCTTTACTCAGCTTTTTCACACACTGAATTTGCAGTCTGGTCGCTGCTTTGCCATGACTTACAATATGCTCTTCTTTGGGAGCCATCCCACAATGCACTTTTCCTATGTCTCTCCACCATTCTGCAGACATTTCCTCCCTGTACTGCCAGGGAGATGAGCAGGACATCATAATTACCTCCTGTGCCTTGCGAATGTCTGAAGCCTGTGAGAAACTTTTGTACCTGCCCAGGGATGCCTTCTACTCCTACTTTGCTTCTACTTCCATGTTTTCATGGTGCCCGGATGACACGTAGTTAGATGGCAGTTACACAGAGGCCCACCTTCAAGTTGTCCAGGAAGAATACAGCAAACACTGCAGTTTTGTGAGAAGGAACCTTATTGCAAAGTCACATTCTGTGTGAGACTGATCCCAAGCCAGCCTTGCAGAAGGCAGGAGGAGCATTCTGGTGGAGAGCTCGTTTACGGGCACCCGCAAGAGAATGTGAGAGGGGCCTGTGTTAGCCACTTTTGTTCCCAGCGCAAGCTGAGAATACCATTTTCCTCAACCTTGCTAGAATTTCAAGTGTGCCTGCAGTGCTGATTACCCATAGACAGATCACTTCCATAATACCATTGCCAAATTCCCCTAGCAGTGTCTCAACATCATTTATCCAGGTACTGGAGGCTAACTGGGTTCCAGATAGCAGTAATCATTTGTTTTTGCATTGCTGTGGCACTGGTGCGATAGCTGCCTCAGGGAAGCTCATGATACAGATCTATAGGAATTTGTTCCCTCCTGCCAGACTACAACCCCACTGCAGCGTGTCAATTTGCTTGCTCCTGAAAAGCTGCTTTGCAGATAAGGTAAAAAAGGCAATCACAGCACGTACCATGCTGCTCAAATATGGGCTACCCTCTGCTCTTGAAGATCCTGGAGAATCCCTGCAAGTCCCAAAAGGTTTCTTTCCCCATCAGCCTCTCTGCACGAGGGCTTCAGCTGCAACTGGGAAGCCAGGTTGCGTCCCCCTGCTGTGAGGAGCCTATCTGAGCAGTGCAGAGGGCTGCTGAGCCATCACTCTAACGTGAGGCAACAATTTCCATCTTCCAGAGCCGCAGAGAGCAGAAGGCAGTATCCATTGCTGCTGTGCCAACTGCTGAGCAAAGAGATCATCCCTCACTCCTAGAAAGGCTCTGCTTTAATACCCACTGTGCAAGGGTGCCTGTGGTAGCTCCCTGGACTGCACACCCATCCCATCCCACAAACTGGGACGTGGAGGGCTCTGTCCTGAGCACTGAATTGGCTCGGTGAGGTTGGAAATGGGACAAACACATAGGGTGAATCCAAAGAAATGCTCTGATGACAGACACCCTCTCTTCCCCAAATGGCAAAATCAGGAGACGCAGGAAAGCACGGGGTGGGATGTCCCTTTCAAGACACGCCCAAGGCACTTTGGATCACAAGGTTCATTCACCTGACTGGGATTTTTCACTCTAATACCATGTAGGAACTTTTGATATCTGTCACTTCCCATATTTCTTCCTTTTTTTTCTTTATTTTTATTTTTTTAAGATGGAAGCAGCTATTGTCTAAAACACTGTTGCAGAAGAGGGCAGAAATAAAAGCAGGGGACAGATTGCAATCTGTTGCTAGTTTCAGAAAAAAAAAAACAACCCAACAACCCAGCAGTTCTATTACCAAAAAGGAATCTGTAGTGCAATATTAAAAGATACATTTCTTTGAGAAAGAAATTACTCTAAGAGGGATGAATATTCTATTGCATATGTGAGATTGGTGTTCATCCAGAGGAAAAAAGGACCTTTTATAAGGTCATCTGAAACATTTTCAGCAGTAGAAAATGTTACCCGTTTCCATTCCACAGTTTTTTTTTGGTTTTTTGTTTTTTTTCTTAAATATTTTCTAGTGTGGAGAATATTTTCAGGCTATGAGCACTCATTCACCAGAATTACTTCTACATTGGCTTGCACACTATCTCTAGGCAAAGGTGTAGTTCTGCTATCTGCTAAATCTGAGCAGTATTTAATGACAAGAGCAGCCCAGCTGAAACAAATAGTCTCCTTTGCGGAGGAAGAGATAACTCGGTGGAAAAAGTGGCAGAGCTCAAACAAAAGGCTCAGTCCCAAGAGATGCTTTGCAGTCTGGCATTGATCCACCACGGCCCCCAGTCTGAAAACTGTGGACCTAACCGGTGTCTGTGCTGCCAAGCACTTACTGAGGCACAATGCAAGAGCAAAACACCCCAGGTCCTGCAGGATACAGGCCCAAACGAGAAGCAGGAGTAACCTGAGCACAGCCTGTGGGGATGACAGAGGTTTATGAAATGCTAAGACAGCTGGTGAGGTAAAAGAGTTGACCTCAAGAAACACCCCATTTGTGTGCAATTGGTGTGTGAGCCAGTTTTTTCAATAGAAAATAACTGACGAGGTATCTCTATTCCAACCAGCTGGTATCGTGTTCTTCATCTTTAGATATAGGCTGGAAGCAATTAAAGTTAATCCTATTAAACATGCTACATGGAAGATTTGGGAGTCGAAAAGACTGCTTGGCACTTGATGTAAATTCTCTTTCTCTTTTTTTTTTTTTTGAAGGGGGAGGGTGAGGGCAGTGGGGGGATAAGAGTCAGGATATTCCTTATCTTCTTTTAAACATTTACACCCTGAAGTTTTCATATTCTTTCAGATTCTTGAATTTCTCTTTCTGACTTTCATTTAACAGACACTATGGCTTGAATTCCCTGCCAGATTTGAAAATGATGACAACAACAACAACAACAACGAGACTTGAAATCTAATTGTCTTTTTTTTTTTTTTTTTCCAAGAATACTTCTCGTTGTCTATTTCTGGAACTTTTAAATTCTCTGGTTTTAAAAATTAATTCCTACCTCAGTAAAACGGGAATCATAACCACAAAGAATTTTAGGACTATCCCACATTCACAGAAGTCTATCTGAATTTTTCTATTTCATTGGCCATTTCAGTAAGCTGCTTTCGGGGACTGTTGACTATTTATTGCTTTACAAGCATTAAAACCCAACGATTTTGGGTCAGACCTTTGTGGATATCAATTATTTCCCAAGAGTGGCTAATCCTGGATGCCTGGGGAAGATAACCAGGACATATTGGGCATTTTATCTATCTTCAGGCACAAATAGCTGAAGGGGCTTCCTCCAGGGATGCTTCCTGGCATGGTTTCTTGGCCACCAAACCTCTGAGGAGGACATGTCTCAGAACAGCCCTAAGCCTAGCAATTCTCAGAAAAATTTGAACCGCAAGTTTTCTGGAGGATTTATCTTCAAAAGTCATCTTCAAATTTGTACCACAAGTTTTCTGGAGGATTTATCTTCAAAAGGTAGTATCCTTTGCAAAATGGAATCCAGGAGTGGTTGTGCGATGTGGATCAGAGCAGATGCACACCTCTTGGCTTCTCTGGGGCAGTCACACTAGTGAAAAATGGACAGGATTAAATTGGGGTTTTTGTTTCTTGCTACCCATCTGCCTGTCAGCCAATGAGTCATGAGCTGCTCAAAAGCTGAGGAGATGTGGTGGCTGGAGGTGCTTTTAAGAAGCCCTTTTCCCATGCTCAGGATGGACAAAAGTGGCTAATGATTGACTTTGTGCTGAGCCATGAGCATGCACACAGGTGTTCTGCACCCCTTTCCCCCCAGGAGCTGGGCCAATAGCTCCTGGCCAGCTCCATGCCTCGTTCTGCATGTCCAGGAGGATGTGTTGGCTGCCAAAGCATCATTTTCCTCCTCAACGTTGTCAGGCTTTTTGAGGGAAGGCAGAGGGCACAGGAAAATATCCCATGGTCTCTGACTTGCCAGCTGGACCAGTGTGAATAGAAGCTGATATTGCCCCATGAGCACAGACAGAAAGAGGCCAACCTTCCTTCTGGGGAAAACAGCAGAATGATAATTCTGTTGTTTCCTAATAAGGAGATTTTACAGAGAATTTTAGTTTAGCCAATTTTTGTCGCAAATTGCTATTTAATTGTTTTTGTCTCTTAATTAAGTTCATCTGCCAGGATTTACCCAGAGAACTGTATCTAAGAGCTCTTTTGCTGACTGCAACCACTTGTCTTTGAAAACATCTGCTCCTAAATCTTTGGGTTTGCCCTGTTAGGATTTGTCGACCAGAGTTGTCAAAGGTTTAGGACAGGGCTTCTGGTTCATTTAAGGAAGGCTTTGATATACGTAACTGACAAAGTGTAAGCTTGGATAATGATATTAGAAGCTCCCCCCACACCTCCCCCTCCAAAATCCGAAAAGCTCAACAACAGATCAGAGGTGGATATAGATTTGCTGAGCTTTATAATACCTACCTGAGTGAACCTGAACCCAAATTCCATAATTTGAGATGATTCATTGTCTCGCAACAGAGTCATCCGAAACTTGGCTTTGTGTGGTTGCAAGGGAAAATTCCACAGCTTTGACATCTCTCTGATTTTGTTGTGCTTACACAGTTAATTTTTAAAAGGCAAAACAGATGCTACTTTGAGAAAATCTATGCAAAAAAATTAAAGGGAAAAAAAAAAACCTAAAAAATATGTTTGCTGACTGAACTAGAACAAAAGGAACAGTGTACAGAAATTTTTACTTCTTAAACAGTTCAAGGGTCTAATAGCAATCATTGCACTCATCAGAAGAAATATAGAGATACTAATAAGAATGTTTTGGTTTTTTTTTTCCTGGGTCATGAAGAATTATCTGCACCTGCCTGGCTTCAGGACAACTGCTCTTGTTATTTATAAAATGTCTGCATCTTTCTTATATTCACCTGTACAAATTATAGGTAATGGAAACCCAACGTGATGGACCACAAGGCAATTGCTACAATGCAATTTCTCAGTCTGTGTCTATCAAAAGCAGCCTACTCCTGGAACACTGGGTCCAAATTTCCATTAAATGCTTCCAACAAATACATAAATTGTTCCAGACTTTTTGGGTAGCAAAACATCTCTAATCCTGAACAGCTGGGAGACAACTCCCCAGCAGTCCTAAATAAATCTTTCCCAAATCACAAGAAACAGTCAATCTGCACTGGTCAGGTCTTGAAGCACCTAATCAGGAAACTGAAGCATTACAAGGTTCACCATGTTCATGGAACAAGAGGAAGCAGCATGGCCAGGGAGGTGGATTGCTGCATGCCTTTTCCAGCCATGTTGTGCTGGAGAATCATCTTCACCTTCCTGTGCATCTGCTTAGCTTTATAAACCCTGTGGGAATCATGGACATAAGGGCTGTCTAGGTATTTGTACAGTGCTTGGGGAAATGAGGTGTCCCTTCTTGATGCTAAATCACAGAATCACAGAATGTTAGGGGTTGGAAGGGACCTCAAAAGATCATCTAGTCCAACCCCCCTGACAGAGCAGGATCGCCTAGAGTAGATCAGACAGGAATGTGTCCAGGAGAGTAGTGGGCATCAGGATTGGGAGAGAATAAAAAAGAGAAGATGCCAGTAGGTGATGGTTAAGGAGGAGTTCAGTTCTCATTCGGTCATGCCCAGCTAACCCATATAACGTGAAATGGTGTTTTTAATGTCTACATAAATTCCTAGGCAATCAAGCAAGCAAACAGCCTCGTAAATACCAAATGCAATCCTACAGTAGGCAGGAATGTTGGTGGCAGGGAAAAACAAAATACAAGAAAAAGGGAAATGTATCAATTCACATGGACCGAATTTACTCTATAGAATAAAGAGGGTTGCTAGTCCATGGCAAATGACGCTGTCCTTGCACCTTAAGCAACCACAGTCCCAAGAAGTCTCTGAAGAAAACTACAGCAAATGAAAACAGCAGATGTCAGCTGTGGTCTTCTAAGAAGATTCTTTTTCCAATAGATCTGTTAGGCAGAGGTACACTGATTCTGTCCCATATGAATCTTAGAGTTTGCTACAAGATCTGCCATTTCTCTCGTCTTCAGTGAGAAGAATAATAGTTTGCTTTTCTTGCCTCACCTCGGAGCAAAACACTGAAACCTGGAATTATTGCCACCCAACAGATGGGGCACTTTCTCATGAAGATGAAAAAGTAGAAACCTAATAAATGAAGACCATTTGAGAAGAGAAGGTTAAAGCAGGGTCCGCTGCGCCGTGTTTGGCATTGCTATTTTAGCAACGTAGGTGGTCTTACAAACTAGTGTTATTTTATGTTTCAACTGCCACAAAGCTTCTAAAGGGAAGGGTGGATTGTGCTCCATGTTCACCACAAAGGACCTACCTGATGTGGGTGCAGTCTGGTCACAAACCTGGCCATACTCCAGCATTTCAGATCTCCTGCAGTTCTGTCTTGGCTAAAGGGGTGCAATATTGCCAGGTTTTCTCTGTGGATTAAGCACCCCCCTTCCTTGGGGGTTTGTCCCTGCTGGAACCAAGCGCTCCATCCCAGTAACCATCCTGAGACTGGAAGGCAGCCAGCTCGGAGCTCTGGTTTCAGACTTGGCTTTCCCCTTTCTCTCTGTGCACTAAGAGATGCTGGTCTATGATGTCACCAGTGATCTTGCGTTTGTGGGCAAGGGCTGCAACGGGTGTAAACTTGTGGAAATCAAGATGAGGGGAAGAGAGGTGGGGTCCCACGACAGCCCGTATAGCACAACTGCACCAGGGTACTCTGGATATACCCTGTGTGTCTGCTCAGTTGTTCCCACGTAACTTCCTCATCTGATGTACTTTCTCTTATGGAAATGTCTCTGCTACTTGAATTTTTTTTTTTTTGTTCAGTGTCTTTTTGGCTGAGCAAAGAGTCTCAATGGAGGAAACTGAATTATTGTTTTGTGTCTGTGTGTGCAGTGGTTTTTTCTTTCAAAGAGTATTTTATTCCTTCAATTTCTAGTCAGCTGAAAGTTTTCTTTCAAAATTAATATATGGACAATGCTGTCCCCTGAGACCAAACATGAAGAATCCGAAACCCAGCAGAGACTTTATCATAAAGTCAGCAGCCTGTGAAAGCCAGTGCTCCTAATAGAAATTTATAGATTTTAAATCCTGAAAGGACATTGTGGATGTGTAATATGACATCTTGTATAATATAATCCATAGATTTTTTTTACTTAAATGTTCTCACCCACCTTAACTAAACCCAATCATCTTGAAAAGACAGCTGGTCTCACCTCAATAATTTAAGATTTAAAGACATAACTCTGGTATTTGTTTTGTTTTGGGTTTCTTTTCAGTCGGTGATTACTTTCAATGTTACAATATTTTGCCCACTTCTATCATGTTTGTCCTAACTATAATACTCATCTGTCTTCTCACATCCAAGATCTTCTCACAACCATTCAGCTCATACCCATAAACAAATAATTTCCTCCTGTTATCCTGCAGATTACCCAGAATGAGCTCCCTCCACTTCTTGGAGGGAGATTTTACAGATCTTGAATAATTTGTGTTGCTGTGTAGTGTTTTTTTTATATTTAGCCAGTGTGTCAGCATCATCTTCTCTTGCAGAGAAAGTGTTTTTTCCTCTTTTGGTTCAAATGGTCACAAAGTATGTAGTGCATGTTTTGTGTGCCCATCCATCCTTGAGAATACTGATGTTGGCCAGCAGATCAGCTTCTTTCCACCAAGGACTTTTCTATTTTTGCTTGCACAGGAGCAAGTCCTTCAATCAGTGAAAATTTGTGGTGGATAAATACTAAAGCAAAGATATGCAGGGCCATATGCAAGGGAGGGCCTTTTCTTTATGGTCACTGGAGGGATCTGTAACACAGATGAGTTATTGGGGTGTACAGGGTGCATTTGATTTTTTTAGACATCTTCATGTCCTGCTCTCACAATGAGGTAAAAGTTGTTGGAGAGAAGAATTCTTTGATTATTTCACTATATTTTGGGGCTTGTATGCCAAACTGAGGTGGAAGTACTTGAAGGGACTCCACATTATCTGCCTCTGTAATTAACTTGAAAACAACAGAAGACACACACCGGTTTCTTTATGGATGTATGTCACTTTTGGCAAATGGCAGAGTTTCAGAGCTACTTGCCACGGAATGGATGGGCCCAAATGAAAACACGACTCTCCAGCTAGGAAGAAAACCCCTGTCAACTAGCTGATCTGAAATTTGCTATGTAAAAGTGATTTGAACAAGTCAATGGTTTTAAGCAGCTTTGGGTTTTGCAGGCATTTAGATCACGTTTATAATTTGCAGTTGAAGGCTCTCGCTGATGGCAAAGGAGTGTCCAATCCTCAGCACAGGCTTACGTGTTGCAGTGATGAGAACAAACCTTGTGTTTCAGAGGATGTCTGTGTGAACTGTAGCTAACTCTGGATCTCTCAAGAGGAAGCAGTGGCAGCATTAGTTTATGTCCATCTATTGAAACATATCCTGAAAAGAAAAATCTAGCAAGGTGCAAGCACTTGTCATTCTGGGTTATGCTCCATCCCACATTTCCAGGTCATTGCACTAGGAAAGCAGATGAGGGAAGACAGTCCAGTGCCAGTGAGCTTGGAGTGAAGAGGAGCAGAAAGCACAGTCTTGTCAGAGCTTTGTGGATACCAGCAGAAACTACGAGCAGTCCAGAATTTTCCCTTTAGGGGGCTGATCAAGAGGCATTCTTCACATTATTGCTTTAGCTTTTCCACTCTTTGCCTTCCTCCATCTCCTTGATAGCCTTTGAAACAAATTTATGTGTGGAAAGGGTAGCCCTCAGTCACTGGCAGATTAATCTGCATTGTCTCTGACTGTACTTCACCCTTCTGAAGGAACGGGCTTCCTCCTGCTTCTCTTTTTAGGCTTCAGTGATACTTTTCCTTATGATTTTGTGTATCATTTTGTACTGTTAATTAGTGACAACCAAATGTCACTTAGCTCTACAGCAGCTTTACAGAACCTTATTTTTCATAGTAGACTTACATTCACTGGGGATAAGCAGACTATTACTTCAGTAGAAATTTCTCAGTGACTTCATTTGCACCACGGTTACAGCAGCCCCACTGACAGCTCTTCCTCCTCCTCCTTGCTCTTGGGAAGGCAGTTTTTAGAATGAATGAGGACCCTTTGATCTCCAGCATCTCACCCTTGCTAAAACAGCAATGTCACCAGTGCTAGGAGGATGAGGTTTTGAGCTCTTGTTGTAGTGTTAAGCAGGTCATTGTTTCACATTTCCTACTTCGTTCCTTTAAAAATTCCATTTGATCTAACTCCACTGCTCGTAGTCCAGAAATAAAGCAATTCCTTGGGGCATGAATGCTATTCAGACAGAATAATACCAATATTTGTCTGCTTTCCCTCCCTGGTATCCAGCATCTTTGCCAACTCATTTTTTTCTTCAAAGAGGAAATAACCCATTTCTGGAATTCAGATTTTCCCGACTTCTTGGAAACAGGGAGTATCAAGTGTTCTGAGTAATGTTTCCCTTTGAAACCTTCTTAAAATAGTCTTTAAAATATCTGCCACTTGTGAAAGGTTTAAGTTCCCTGGGGATCCAGTTCTGCTGGCACTGATGGCATCTGCCAACAGAAACTCTGGTTCTGAGATCTTTACTGCGAGCTGCGTTGCCCTTTGCTTGATAAGGAAAGCTGCGTGGAGTAGGTCCAAACCCAGCCCAGTCTTTTGCTGTGTTTTTCTCAGGCTGTGCCCAGCACTCAGGCAGAGCTGATGCTTCTCTGACAGGGGTTGAACTACTCCGGTTAGCAGGCTTATCACTCACAAAGGAGGGAAAGGGCACTCCTCGAAAATATTAGGTATGGGAAAAGACAAGTATTTGATCGTTTTCTTATGGAACCAGCCCTCCCAAGAAGATGACTATAAATCAAAATGCGAAGCTCTCTCACATTACCAGAGAGAGGTAAAAGGCTCATAATTCTTACAGAACAAATCACACGCAAGTGAGTCATTCATAATTGCTTTATAAAAATAGTAGATAAACGCTTATTCTGTACCTGATTAAGCACATGTATAACTTTAGTCAAAGGAACCTGTCTTGTGAGCATAAAGTTGTAGGAATAAGGCACCTTGTGGAAAATATGAATCCCAGAGCCAAATATGTCTCTGGGAGATGCAGTTGTCTTTTAACAACTGTGTCTCCTGCAGGAAGGTTTGCTTCCGTGCAGAGAAACAGCTCGTGCTGGCCTTTCTTTCTGTAAAGAAAACTGGCTCTCAAACAAGCAAAGGCAAGGATTTCACCTCTAAAAATTAATTTCTCCATCCGTTTATTGCTCGTCTACCTGGACACTAGATGTGGAGGCTGGGTCAGCTGTGTTTTCTCTTTGACTAGTTACATCTTCGCACATAATACCATTTTCTTCCTGCAGTGAAGGTATCACCTAAACTCGAAATACAAACTAAAACCACACCAAGCACTTGAATACAGCACATTAGAAGGGGAAAACCTGTGCCATGCTCAACTTTCACAATCTCATATTTTTAAGGCAAGTACTATCAGTTTTCTGCCAGGGCAGTTCACCATCTCTAAAGGCAAATGCAAGGAGTAATTTTCTTTTACACGCACACGTGTAAAAGTCAACACGAGGACAATATTTGGCTTGAAAAACAGCTTCTTGGACAGGTATTGCCTGAGAGCACCAAGCAGTTTTCACTCCACCCACCTACAGCTCTCCCGGTGACAGGTGAGCAAATTCAGCACTCCCCCCGTCGATATTTCAAGAGGTCGCATGTGAAAAGAGACCCTCAGAAAGCTCCTCCAAAAAGGAGCATGGGTTGTTAACTTGGAAGTTTAACAAGTCTATAGACACAGGCTCGATGTGGGCTGCCTCTCATCCCTGCTTTGGGAAGGCAGAATAGCCCTGTATTGCCTACATCTCATTCACTTGATAGGTTCCTCCCTCCAGACACCTACAGGTGGAATTCTGCCTGATGCATTTATGCACACCAGTCCCACTGGCTGTTAGGATCCCTGTTGGCATCCAAACTTGGACATGTGTATGGAAATTCTTTACTCTGAGGCGTGGTGGAACACTGGAATGGGTTGCCCAGGGAGGTGGTGGAGGCCCCATCCTTGGAGACATTCATGGTCAGGCTTGATGAGTCTCTGAGCAACCTGATCTAGTTGAGGATGTCCCTGCTCACTGCAAGGGGGTTGGACTAGATGACCTTTGGAGGCCCCTTCCAACCTGGGGCATTCTATGACTCTATGTGCCCACAAGCAGGTGCCTCCTGCTCAGCTCCTCTTGTTGGCAAAAGAGATCTCCTCAAGGGAGTCTGAGGACTGTCCAGCACACCCTAAAAGAGATGTTTACATCTGGTCAGTGCAACTGCTGCTGAGACCTATATGAAAACACCTAAGTTTAGGTATGTCCAATCTGTAAGGTATGTCCTGGCTGGGGTAGCACTGGTAGAGGACATCCTGCTGCCATCGCTTCTGCTCCCAGTGCAAGGATGCCAGGGCTGTCCTGTACCACAGGAGCTGGTGCAGGTCTGTCTCCTGCCAGAGGGAAGGAGATATTTGAGCAGTCTGTACTCCTGTGCTGCTGGTGTCTTCCACCCCAAAATGTCCCCAAGTACTTTTCCAACATAATTTTGGACATCAGGAGCATACTTAAAGCTATTTCTTACAAATAGACAGGCAGAGCAGTGCAGATGTCTTTTGGTCTTAGGATGAGAAGGAAACAGTAAGTGAATGCAATATGCACTTATACAAAATACCAGGGGTTTGAACATTTAAGGGCATTAAACTTATTTTCCTGTCAATCTTTTGCCCAAGAACATCAGGCCTAGGCCTAGCTCACCTAGCTCTTGGGGATATCCAGAATGAGTGAACCTACTAGGCCAAATCTTTTTATTAAGTAAAACCAACCTGAGTGCACAGCAGCACTCAGGAAGCGCAGTGCTGTGCTCCCAGAGCCTGTGCAACCAGCTGGATGGGATGGTGCCTTTCTCCCAGTTCACTTCTTCTGACAGGAGCAAGCTGGGATCTGGACCTTCTCCTGGTGCTGGGCACCATGTCAGCTCTGATTAGTGCTGTTGTGACCTCCTGCAATAACTCTTTCAGGTCTCCTTGTCTCATTCTCCTGCTTGGCCTACTTTAGGCGATGTCTATTCAGCAAGAAAGCCACCCTCTCTCTCTCATGAAAAATGTGACCTATCCAGCCATGATCTACTCCACAGAGTGACACGTTTAACACCTGATCTGTGGTGGAGTGGAGACACATGCAGTGTTTTGCCACGAGTTTCACCTTAGGGCTCAGCAGGGCAGTTTTACTGTTCTTCTGGGTACCCACCCAGTCCACACGAGTGGTTCACCATGGGTAGTCAATGCTCACCTCCAGAAGTGCCACTCACTACTACTTTCTAAAAAATGGCTTTTTTTCTTAAATATTGTAGACTGAATTATATAAGCAAACGTGTCCTTTCAGCACAGGGTACAACAGGGAGCCATGTCCCTGGTGTGGTGCTGTAGGGCTCTGAGAACTTGCACAGAAGGGGGTGAAGGGTGTGAATAGGGTGAAAGGAGGCAAGTCATCACACGTCTACACTCTCCAGGACCCAAAGTGTTGAAGGTCCAACTCTGCCTTTAGTTACAGGTGTTACTAAATGGGGATGCAGAGGTAAATTACTGGGAAACTGGGATACACATTTGCATGTTGTTTAGTCTGAAGAAAAGAAGGCTGAGAGGGGATCTTATCAATGTCTACAAATATCTGAGGAGTAGGTGTCAAGTAGGAGGGGCCAGTCTCTTTTCCGTGGTGCCCAGTAATAGGACAAGGAATAATGGATATAAGCTGGAACACGGGAAGTTCCACCTCAACAGGAGGGAAAGCTGCTTTACTGTGAGGATGATGGAGCCTGGAACAGGCTGCCCAGAGAGGTGGTGAAGTCTCCTTCTCTGAAGACTTTCAAGACCCACCTGGATCTGTTCCTGTGTGGGCTGCCCTGGGTGACCCTGCTCTGGCAGGGGGGTTGGACTCAATGATGATCTCCAGAGGTCCCTTCCAACCCCTACCATTCTATGATTCTATGAAGTATCTATTTTTATAAGTGGTCCAAGGTCAGCTCCTGACATTGTCCACTGTGGTAAGATGACAGTGAATGTGGTCGGGCAGCTAATGACCTTGGGCAGAGCTGAGCCAGGCCCAGTACTCCCTTGCCTGGGGAGAAGACATTTCCACACGTCCTCTCCTCTCCTTCCTGTTGACAAGACTATGCCAGCCCAGGAGTCATTGGAACGTGCACTACTGGCATGTGATAAACATGACCCCAAAGTGTCCTAAGACCAAATGCATTAATGAGACAACAAACCTAAGTATCAACTACAGGCATATTCTACATACACGTTGCATCCCTATGAGTTCTACCAGTGTACGCGTAAGCACCTGTGAAATGGTTGCTTTTGTTGGTCCAGGAACAAAGACAAGTTCTTACAGTGGCCCAAACATATCCATTTCATTAAAGGTATAACATGGTTTTATTATAAACTCTGGCCTTAAAGTAAAAAAGTGATTTTTCACCACTGGATGGCAGAATCTTCCTCTGGTCTAACGATATAATAGCAGAACAATTTGCTAAAATTCAACTGAAATTGGAACAATCATAATCAATCCAGTGTCTGATCAAAGTGGAAGGATCTACTGGAAATGTAATTGCAGAGGCAAAAGTTATGGTTTTTAGAAACTCCTTTCTGACTATAGCATCTGACCTTTTAATATCTGTCCTGCTCACAGGGCACTTGTTCTTCTGCAGCTTTGTCAGTGTCTCCCAACCTTGCCCACCGTGTCCATGTGATGCTTATGTCGACACTGAGTTGTTTCTCTTGAATCCCACATTGCATCACGACTAAATATCTGAAATACACAAATCACCACACACCTGGGAGATGTGTTTAGAAAGATGCTGTAGTTGGCAGTATTATAACCTCTTAAAAATACAAACGTAATAGTAGGTACAGGTGCTAAAGCTCAAATAATCGGACCAGCAATGGTAATGTTTGAAAAGAAAAAAAAATATATTGAATTTCCACTGAGAGGAAGTGGGATTTTTTAAATTATTGTGGGAACTTTTCAGGAGTTACTTTTAAACGGGGAAAAATAAATGTCTAAATCTACCATTTCTTCTTTTATTTACAGTATACACTGAGCAGCTTCACTGGACTGTGCCTGAACAAAAGGAGAATAAGGCAATGAGCTAGGACTTCACCACTGCCAAGTGAGAAGACAACCTTTGTCCCCAACCTCAGGGGGTTTGATATTAGTTTCTATTAAGCAGAAACGATTAATTTCTATTAGCAGAGACCATTAAGTGATTCTGAGTATTGCTAAGAACCTAAAACTCTGATTCTTTTCTAAGACCCACTTCCCTGAGTTTGTATATCCACGTGAAGGTTTTCACAGAGGTCTGAGAAACATTCGAACTGAAACAAATCTCATCATACTCGGCAAGTGTTATTTTAAGAGGACATTTTTTAGACGTTTGAATGAAAAACTTTCCACAAATGGTTAGTCTTCATATAGGAAACAAAACGTTTGTGAATAGATCAGAAAGGACAAAAGCCAAGGTGTGACACAAACTAAGTTGTTTCAGTGCATAAAACACCCACTTCTTCCTATCTCTGACTTCTGCAGCATCCTGTGGCAGTGAGTTCAATAACTTCATTATATACTTTGGCAAGAGTCTGTCTTTAGAAGTCTTTGTTCGTGTTATTTTTACACCCTTCTTTCCAGGTCATTTATGAATGTCTAAAGCTACACATTTTTGTTAAGGGGATTTTCATCTTAAACTAAAAGAGCATGTAGACCGGTGTGAAATGCAATGTGCTTTTGAGCCATTTTCTCAAAAAAAGAAAAATAAACTTAAAAAAGGCTATTCCAGAAAAAAAAAAGTAAAAGAGCAAGTAAGCAGGGCACTATGAGTACGAACAAAACAAAAACCCCATCGACATCTCCGGAGGGGTGGAGGATGCCACTTGCATTGCAATGAATCTGGGATCTTCCCAGGTCTCAGGTGCCAGTGCCGTGCTGGAGCAGGACTTCAGAAGGCAATGACAGCTCACATAGGCAAACCAGTAAGGCACTGGGAAGCCACTTATTTTTTCCCTTCTGACAGTTATCCCTTGGCTCAGGATTGCAGCTCTCTGAGCCCCATGGTTCACCTCGGATCGGGCCCCACCGCTCCTCTGTGAGGAGCAGCTCTCCTGGGGTGTTCTCCAAAGAGCATGTTAACCCTGAAAACTGCAGAGCTGCATTTCCTCTGAGTGGTGCTTGTCAAGGCGTGATGGAGGGTGAGGGGGCCTTGAGAACATCTGGATTATAATTAAACAGGAATTTACAGTAACTAGACCTAAGTGGCTCAAACAACAAATTTACTGCTGATAAAGCTGGATGAGCTTACCAAGAAAATCCTCTGTGTTTTCTTCTGTCCTGAATAAAATATACCTTTGTAATATATATTAGAGGAGCACTAGGAAAGCTGCTTTTTCACTTGAGGGTTAATTGCACGTCCAAGGAAAGACTTTTATCCACACTATGACATTACTCAGCAGTGTTACCATTCTCTTGTGTGCCAGGGTGGTCAGAGAGATGTAGGATTAATAAATGCAAAACTAGATTCAGTGCACATAAACCATCAGTCATGATGGTTTAAAGTATCCTATTAAGGATACAGTGAAAGTATACAGAGAGTTTCCAGCGTGGCCTGTTATTTTTCTAAAGGCCTCCTCATTCCACAGAGTCATGTTGGGATAAATTCCCGTGTCACCTGGACTCAGCGCTTGAAATCCATAGTCTGCTAACAGGGTAGGACATTAACACCTGACTTAAACATACTTGGGACTGCTCTCTTGCATCAGGCCAGCAGATCTGCTGTCACTCTCACATAGAATCGTAGAATGGTTTTGGCTGGAAGGGACCTTCAAGATCATCAAGTCCAACCTTACTCCTAGCCCTACCAAAACCCACTAAACCATGTCCCTAAGCACAACATCCAACTGCCTCTTAAACACCTCCAGAGATGGTGACCCATTCACCTCCCTGGGCAGCCCATTCCAATGCCTGACAACCCTTTCTGGAAAGAAATGCTTCCTGAGATCCAGCCTGAACCTCCCCTGGGTCAACTTCAGGCCATTTCCTCTTGTTCTGTCCCTTGTCACCAGGGAGAACAGACCAACTCCCACCTCGTTACAACTTCCCTTCAGGTAGCTGTAGAGGGCAATAAGGTCTCCCCTCAGCCTTCTCTTCTCCAAGCTAAACAGTTGCAGATCCCTCAGCCTTTCCTCATAAGACACATGCTCACAATGTTTTTCAGCCTCTCTTCCCTGTGGGAGCAAGACAGGGGCAGCCAGCCTGTTAACTCAGAGTGGCTGCTGGGAACAGGTTTCTTGTGACCGTGACAACTTTGACCCAGGCAATGCTCCAGGCTTGAGGAGGAGTGGCTGGAAAGCTGTTGGGCAGGAAGGGACCTGGGGGTGCTAGGGGACACTCGGCTGAACATGAGCCAGCAGTGTGCCCAGGTGGCCAAGAAGGCCAGCGATATCCTGTCCTGGATTAGGAATAGTGTGTCCAGCAGGAGCAGGGCCGGGATGCAAGCTGCATCTTGAGCACTGTGCTCAGTTTTGGGCACTGCAGGAGAAGAAAGAGCTTGAGGGACTGAAGTAGGTCCAGAGAAGGGCAAGGAAGCTGAGGAGGGGTCTGGAGAACATGTCTGCTGAGGAGCAGCTGAGGGAACTGGGGTTGTTTAGTCTGGAGAAGAGGAGGCTGAGGGGAGACCTTCTTGCTCTCTACAGCTCCCTGACAGGAGGTTGGAGTGAGGTGGGGATTGGTCTCTTCTCCCAGGTAACTAGTGATAGGACAAGAGGAAATAGGTTAAAGTTGCTCCAGGGGAGGTTTAGGTTGGATATTAAGAAAAAATTCTCTCCTGAGAGAGTGGTGAGGCCTTGGAACAGGC
Organism: Actenoides lindsayi; assembly: GCA_025331215.1. Classification (NCBI taxonomy): domain Eukaryota; kingdom Metazoa; phylum Chordata; class Aves; order Coraciiformes; family Alcedinidae; genus Actenoides; species Actenoides lindsayi. Next base: position 83,927 of record WTSP01007738.1, on the reverse strand, counting down.
TGCCCAGAGAGGGGGTGGAGTCTCCATCCCTGGAGGGGTTTAAGATATGTGTAGACGTGGCACTTCAGGACATGGTTTAGTGGTCACAGTAATATTGGGTAGACGGTTGGACTTGATGATCTTGGAGGCCATTTCCAACCTTAATGATTCTGTGATTCTATGACCTGATGTAAGGGTCTCTGCTGCTGTCCTTGTGAGACCCTGAAAAGGGCAGGCTGTACCTCTTCTGTTCCCTAGTTCCTCACAGAAACCAGTGTCTGATCAGTCATTGTCCTTTTCATTTTCTTCGTTTGGGTGCTCATCTCCCCCAGGGATGGTGCAGAGCATCATCTACACTCGTGGGAACTCTTTAACGTCTCCTCTTACAACTCAGATCTACAGCAGTATTAATGCTGATGCCTTCAAATTGCCACATCTCCGTTGTGTTGCAGTTAGATGTCATTTCTGATGAACAGCAGGCAACGTTTTTCCTTCTTTAATTCACGGGACACTGCTAATGGAGGGGCTCCCAATGCACCTAACTAAAGATGGCTTCTTTTGAGGGCAAGTCTTGTGTTGATGTCCAACAGTCCTCAGCTGCCATGGCCTCACCCGCTGCATCGATTCACTTTGGAAGAAACCGGTGGACTAATTTGGCCTGTCAAAGCTAACACTGCAAAATCCTTGGGTTCATCAACATTTCAAAGCAGAGTCGTAAATGTCAGCAACTCCAGTGATGGAATGAGATACAAGAAAATTACGGCTTAACCTGTGGCGTAGAGTAGCCTCCAACAAAATTATCAATCCTGCCTGTGGTTTGCAATGTGTGTCTTTGGCTGAGGTCACATCGAGAAGTCACTGCTGAGTGTTTAGCACAAAAAATGGTACACAACCTAGTGCCTGTGCTTTGAACGTTCATTTATTTTCCTCATTTGCTGTCTTTCCTTCTGCAAGGTTATCCCTGCTGTATGAAAGTCCCATCCCTGCTGTACGGACATCCCATCCCTGCTGTACGAACATCCCATACCTGCTATATGAACATCCCTGTGATGTGCTGCTCTCCTTCAGTGTTAATGCCACAGATATGGGGTTTTGTCTCACTGAAACTCTGGTCCTGTCTGTAAAACAACCCTGCTAACCTTGGAAGACCATGCAAAAAGCCCTTGGTCCTTTATCAGCATCACCCAAACACACTAGTTGAAAAGCCTTCACTTATGGCCTAACCCTACTCAGTAGGGTCAGGATTAAATGTAAGGGTGTCCTTAACTGAGCTCCTCAGGGCTAATTCATTTCCTCTGGAAAAAAAACAACCAACTTTCGAGAGAGGATTCAAGCTTGACGTCATGGATGTGGGGAAAAAGTCCCAGCATTTACCTCCAACAGCTTTTTTCTCCAACAGTTCAGGTCCTTCTCAAGACCCTTCTGAAGGCTTGTGGGGTCCCTTTGTTCTTGTGCCGACTCTCTGCGTGGATGCAAACTGTCACCTCAGAACACAAAATTCTCTGCTTTGCCAAGATGGAAATCTGCTCCTGCTTCAGAAAACGGGGTATGATTTGTGGGGGAATTCAGAAACCAAGAGGAGGTTCCATCTTCGTGACTCAGTCTCTCAGGCAAAATGCAAAGTAGGGTGAAGATTGTATAGTGACAACAGGGAATAAATAGGTGTCTGTTTTATGTAGATGTTATCTGGGGAGACAGGGCTAGAGCAAACATGTCCTTTTTTTGCCTCATCACTGGGTGTAAAAATCACTGCTCTAAGCTTGATCAGCCAGGATTTGACATGCAGCAACAAGTCTGCTGGTGGAGTTTGGCTGGAATAAATGACTAGACATGGACATGGACCAAAGTGGGTTTGTGCTGAGAGGAGCATCTGCAGTTCTTGTGGAAGAAAAGTACAGGGAGGCCTCTGCCAATCCAGATATTTTATTTTTTTATTGTAAGAAAATAGAAAACCTCCTATAGTGGAGAATTGAAACTCCCCAAGCCTCCCCAGAAATGGTGGCTCACACTGCTCCAGAGGTTCCTATTCCCTTGGTGGTCTTTGGAGGGTAATGAGGTGATCTGTAGAGAACTTCTTCAGCTATTAGTCTTCCCAGGACTGAGTGGTACTGCAGAGAATTAAAGCTCCCAGAAGACAATGGCCATTCCCACGGCCTCAATACATTTTATTTCTGTAAGTGGTAGAAAGGCTCCAATAGAATTATTCACCCTGCCCCCCTGTCCCTATAACTTCCTTCATCACTGCTCTATAAATTAAAGCTTGCAAGGATTTTTTTTATTTTTTTTTTTCTCCTGGGCAGCCCCCTCAAGGCAAGTGCAAAACTCATTAAATGAAAACAAATGTACAACCCTTATCCGATATTCAACAGGCAGTTGGCCTGTTAAAAAAAACAACCACCAAAAACAACAACAACAAAAAACCCCTGAAATAGAAAAAGGTAGGAGTTTCCCATTTTGCTAACTGAAGAGGAGGAACAAGCTGAGCTCTGGTGCAAGCACTTGGACCGTCCATCCTCCTACTTGGACTCACCAAGAAGGAAGCAATCTTGGAAGTGGGTGCAGGGATGCTGAGCCCAGGGGTAGCTGGTGGATGATGGAGACCTAGGCACGTGTCTCCTCTTTGGTGCTCAGCCCAGGACACCTCTAGGTGCAAACCTGCCTGTGGGTCGTGTGTCCACCAGCAGTTTGAGGAAAGACTCAAGCTGGCCTTTTACTGACAGTAGATGCCCTCAGGTTGGCTCCATCTGGACTTTTCTCCCAGGCAACTAGTGACAGGAGGAGAGGGCATGGTCTGAAGCTGCTCCAGGGGAGGTTTGGGTTGGATATCAGGAAGCACTTCCTGACACAGAGGGTGATCAGACATTGGAATGGGCTGCCCAGGGAGGTGGTGGTGTCACCATCCCTGGATGTGTTTAAAGAAAGGCTGGATGTGGCACTTAGTGCCATGGTCTAGCCCATGTGGTGGTGTTGGGTCATAGGCTGGACTTGATGATCTCAGAGGTCTTTTCCAGCCTCAGTGATTCTGTGATAAGCAATCTGTTGTTATTGAATATCCTCTGTCATATAGAGAACAGCATAGGAATGTGGAGACGGTAGGAAGAAAGAACTTGTGTTTCTTGCTTGACATCTTACCCATAACATCTCTAGAGGCAATGTGATTCACATGATGTGCCACTCATATTTTAACAATTTCAGCAATAATGTTGCTTCAGTGGTTTACACTGCAGTGTGCAAGGACATCATGGCTGAAAATAAAATGTTGTCCTCAAGCTGAATCTCTACAGACTGTGCATGCTACCCTTTAAGTGTCATAGCTATTGAACAAAAAATGATGTTCAGAAGGCAGGTAGTGTTACATCTGCTGCAATTTTTTTTAATAATGCATGTTTTTAGCAGACTATTTACATTTATTTGAATTCAGGTTTTAGTACTCACAGTTATTGGTTGCTGTTTCTTTCCAGCACTCATTGTGCCTATTATTTTTGCCATATATATCTTTTTTTTTAAATTAATTAACTTCTTTGCTATTGTGAAACTTCTTTTCCATGCATTAAAAATCTGTCACTATGTATATACACAAAATGAATAATTATCATTCCTTAAAACAAGGAATAATCTTTATTCCTTTGAGCTCTCATTTGTGAAGTACTAATTTTTTAGAAAACTTTATTCCCAAAAGTAGCTATGTCTTCATTTGGATAAAGAAACAGGGTGTGGTTTGAGTTGAGAGGAGCTTTATCTGGTACAAATCATTGCACGGTATTTGTTTATTAATTACGATCTACTTGCAAATAATCCAAGTGCCAGGTCCTCTCAGCTGAAGCCACTTGAAATGTATATTGGGTGTTTGTAAAGCTATAATCCATTTGAAAGAATTCGGAGATGGTGTGAAAAGCCTTAACTGCTTCTAGTAACCTACCTGCTTGTATTTCTGCAATAATTGCTGATACAGATACAGCCTTTGAGTCAGATTCTGGAAGGTTTTGGTCTATTACATTGCTAGCTTTTTCTACTAACTGAGAATTGTCACATTTGTTTCAGATACTTGTCTCATAACTAACTAATTTTTTCAAGTAAAGATTAGCTTCCTTGTTAGCAGAGTCTTTTGAAAGAATTAAAAAAAGACTTTGATCTATGGTGTATATGTTGAAACTGTTTATATTTAAACCACTCTATGGAGTCTTCAAAGAAATGTGTAACTTGATAAAGTAGATTTAAAACTTTTAAAGGTCTCAGTGCAATACAGACAAGTTCTAACATTCTCAACTCTTAGAGTTGAACCCAAAGTGTTTGTCAAGGCTCAGTCCTTCTACTTATCCAGTAAAAGACTTAGTTCTCACATGGAAAGTTTTGCATGTTTTACTTTGAGGTGTCCTTCTTTGTTCCAGTTCTGTTAATTAACAGAAACATACCCACTTATCCTTTATTAATTTTACTTTACGTCTAGGAGCTTTGCAGTTGGTACACTGAATATAATTCTGATAGTCTGTGTCTGTTTTATATATTTATGTCATTAAAACACATTTGTTTAGAGTTTCAGATTCCCCTCCCTCCAGCTATCTAATGGCCTTCAAATATGTATCTACTACACAGTGAATATTTTTATTTCAACTTAATTTTTGCTGCTTCTGCTGTTGCTGGCACTGGAGACAGGTGTGTCTGCATTTTGTACTAATTACTGGAGTAATGAAAGAACATGGGCCCATCAGACAGTTATTTTTCTGACACTGTTGTCAGGAGTTAGTTGTCTCAAATATTGACTGAGAGATGTAGCATTTTGTGATAACTTTTAAAATGCCTAATGCAGTGTGACACTCTGCCAAATGATAGTAAATAAATTTTCCCTTTTAAAGTGTTTATTTAACTCAAAAAGTATCTTAAAGGCTTGAATTAGATCCTGACTTACTGTATTTCTAACGATTACTGGTTTTAACAGTGATTAATGTTAGCATGACACAGAAAGAAGTACTGTGTTATGAACAGGAAAACTACTCTATTTGCATAGTCAGTAAAAGAAATACCATTTAATTCAGGTTGCAGTTAGGCTAGTTATCTGGTTTACATGTTTACTACCAAATTGAATATTTTGAGACTGTTAGAGAGTGAATAACCCAACATAGGTAAGATGGAGTTGCTTTTTCAGGAGACCAAAGATTGGAAATTTCATGGATCTTTACAAAATCTATTCAAATGCTCCTTAAATGTCCGATTCCTTAAGCATATCTATGGCTCAGAACAATGCTCAGAACTAATGGCCAAAGGACTAAAGCTGTGCTTATTACACATGATCCATATATAAACAAATATTAATTTTGTTTAGGATTTTTAAACACATAGCTGTTACTGGTAGCAACCACGATAAAAACATAAATTTAACTCAAAGGAAAGAAACTGGGTACTCCCAAAAGTGAAGAATGAACAATCCTGAGTACTACCAAATAGCTAGGGTTTATGCTTCTCTACGCTCCCAACTTCTGAGTGAACTCTCCACCCTTATCCTTCCTGTGTTTCTGTACTCACCATTTTCTCCTAAACTGTAGAGGCTTTACACTTGTTTTTCTGGTGTTTTTCTTTGTTGTTTGGTTTGGTTTGGTTTGGGGTTTTTTAAGTAGCAAGTGAAGGAAAGCTATGTGGTATCCCCAGACTCCTTTTTGGGCTCAGAGACTCACAGGACTAACATAGCTGAATGAGACTGTTGTCTAAGTGCCAGTTTCACAGTGGGATAAATCATACACACTCAGGTGGATCTTCTTTGTTGATAGGAACTGCAAAAACCTGGCTTGGTCATGTCAACGTTACAAGTTTGTCGAAATATTTTTGATACTAGAGCTATGCTATTTGTTCTTGCTTTTTCTAAGGTCCGAGACAGCTTTTCTAGGGCTTCACAAGTAATCCATGAAGAACATTTCAGGACTTGGCCTTCCCATGGAGCTATGCTGCTGTAGTAGCTTGCCTAGAAAAAAGTCACCTTATAGGTCACGTGTTCTGTATTTTTTAAAATATACCAGTATCATCAAGCAAGAACATCTTTAAAAGCAGATAGAAATTTTGTTAGGATCTTTTTTTATTCCTTATCTGTTTCTAATTTAATTTTTTTTTTGTCATGGAACAATACTCAGTTAGAAGATGTGTATATTCTTCAAGCACTGTCCATCTACAGAATTATTTAAGGTAGTACTTTTCACTATATGTGTGAAATATTTTCCTGTAGCATTAAAACTTGAGTATGCCCAAGAGCACCACAAAAACAATAGAGGCAATTATTCATAAAATATTTTGTTCATAATATAAAACAAAATGGGACTTACATTTGCTTTCTCTTTGGGATGACTACATGAATGCTTATGCTACAAATGTCCTTTAAGGGTTGTTGAGGCAGTGGCAATCTATGTCTTCTGAACAAAACATCTGTAGAGAAATTTGGATGTCTATACATAGGATAGCTGGTTAATGATCTACAGTGTTAGACATGGTGGTAAACTTTCTGGTTCTCATTCATAAAGAAACCAGCTCTGAAGTTCAATACATGTGGTGAAGAGTGTTGGCAGGAAAAATGCATTTTCTCCATTAAATTGTCTTGCAGTCTGCTATTCAGTAGACTTGAGGGAAGTTTAAAGCAAGTTACAGTGGTAATCTTCCTGGAAATACATTATGCTTGCAGTGGTAGGAAACATGAGTGCTCTTCCCCAACACTCATGCTGAATTTTTCTTTAGAATAATTTAATTTTTTTAATAAGTCAAAGGAGAAACTGATTTAAATGAGAGGTTACAAATGACATACTTCTCTGTATGAGAAGGTTTAATTTTTAAAAGTTTTTCTTGTACTTCTGGTGTCTCTTTCCATAAAATTATGGTGTTTTTCCCTTCCTCATACCAAAAGTAAAACATTTTTCAGCTCTGTTTTTCTTCTGGCCAGTTCCCATTGCTTTTTATCTTAAATATTCTTTTATGAATGCTAATAACTCTAATAAGCATCTACCCAAATAACATAGTCTTGTATTTCAGCACAAAAATGGAAACTGGAATAGTAATAGAATCTGAATTGTTCTTCTCTTTGCTTCCCCCTCCCCCTAGTCTGTAAATCAAGTTTGAGGCACCTTGTTAAAGGCATTCAGGCTAGCTTAAGTCTTGTTCCCCATAAACTGTACAGGTTCATGAAAGTACAAGGAAGCATAATTGCTAGTGATACCAACCTGCACATTTTCACCAATAAGGTATTAATTGTAAGTCATTTGCATTACTAAATCAGTGGTAATCATTAGATAATAATTTCTGATTTCCAATAGTTTATGTTAATGAAGGGAGTGCTTCTCTTGGGTACTGCACAGATATTTCATGATCTGTTTTTAGGTAGTTTTACGTGATTTGATCAATTACATTATATGGTGAAAAATTTATTCTGTGAAATGTTTGCATGCTTGGAGCACAGACTATAAGTCAAGAGCAATACATTTTTATCAGTTTGAGCAAGTGACTATCTTGCTTCACCGACATGAAGTTAGAATAAAACATTCCCTTATTTCTTTACATGTAGCAAAACTTAATTTTATTAGTAAGCTTATGCAGTTTGAGAATTGCCAACAAGGATGATGATGGCCAAACCAGTTTTCTAGAAAGCATGCTAAGTAGTCAAATGCTCAATAAAATTGGAAATTAATTAATGATGTGGAATCCTAGTGTATGATCTATGATTTATGTCAGAGCACATTCTGATTCTCTAGTTCAGTAAATACAGTGCTGCCTTGTAATAAAGTAGAGGATCTGGCTAGCTCAGGAACCAGATTCTAGGTGGGCCTGCCTCTGGGTGAGATTCTATACCCTTTATCTGTTTGAAGTGTCAGCAAACACTGGTTCACACCACTGGGAAAAAATTGCTACCTACACAATCTTGAGTACAGTAGTTGGTGTGAAGGACCTTGTGCTGCCTTGTACCATTGAGTAATTTGCATCACTAAGGACTTAGGATAATTTTCCTGGAGTAATCAAATTTACTGAGTTGAATTTCAAGGCAGTAGGAGGTCAGTTACACAGAATTTGGAGTACCAGAATATGAAGGACAATCTCAGAAGTTAGTAATTAAATACAGTGCAATGAATTAAAATATTGAAGCAGATTGGGCAAGCATGATCAATTCCTATTGGCCAACTTATTGCACAAAAGTTTTGTTCATGTTTCTGGAGAGCTGAGAGTCTTGTTGAAAGGGTAGAAATCTATGGGTTCAGTGGTTTTATTTGATTTGGTAGATGGATCCTGAGAGTGCTTTAAAGCAGAGTGCTGTGTGTATATCTCTTCTCATATATTTGTAAAATGTTTGGCAATCTATGTCAAACACTTGTATCATATCTATTATCTGTGTATTTGTCATTATGAACATAATTTTAACAGTTTTCATTATTCATCATGGTCATATTTATCAAATACATGTGCGTATTTATGTTTATTCTTGAGGCTATGCATATTTATGAGGGTTTTAGCTAGAGATCAAGGATACCCTTAATTATGAGGAATAGTTGATCTGGGAATCAACAGAGTGGAGAAAACAGTCCAATTGCTAGTAAAAAAATCGTCTGTGATATGGGCTCAACTTATCAGTCTAATGCAGTCAAGTTAAAAATGAAGAAGAGTTGTATGTGGAACCTTTGACACTTGCCAACTTGAAGCCTCACTGTCAGAAAAGGAGTTGCCACTTGGAATAAACAAAAAGCCTTTTTTAGGGCTGATAAAATGTGTTGGAAGTGGCAGCTAGATTAAAGCTTCCACATCAAAATGAATGCAGAAAAAGCTCTTTTCAGGAATAAAGAGGAGATTCAAGTTGTCAGCAGCCAGTCTGAGTCTGGCAAATAACATAAAGCACTTAGGGGTAGAGAACTTTAATTAGAGCTCTCTTCAGGCTAAACAAAGGTTCTTAGTCTTCATCCTTGATAACTCACTGATTGGCTTCTGTGGTACGGACCAGTATTGATATTAACTTTGACAAGAGTTTCTGTGTGCATGCCATGCAGCCCAGCCCTATATTGTTACCTCAGCAAAAAGCTCAGTCTTGTTGGGTACAACAGATGTGGGTGATACATTGCAGCAGTGGCTCAGAAACAAGATTGTTGTACTTCTGTTTCTTTGTATTGTGTGTAGGTCCTGTGTTTTATAGTAAAGACCCTTTGAGTAATAAATTCCTTTATGTTTTATCTCTCCCTCACAGCAAAATCATTGTGCATAATTTTTACTAAAGTTTATTACCGATATGAAATGGACTGATCTTGGCAAGTTCTGTAGATAGATCAGAAATGTTATTATAATCTATTAGTTTCAGTGTCAACAGAGTTTTAAAAAAAAATAATTCGGTTCAAAGTATGCTCTTATGACTTGAAAAATTAAATAGAAATATATAGTAGCCAATGGTACACTATAGAATGAGGTATATTATTTATGAAATGGATTAGAATTTTATCAGGAGTGTTTTAGAAACAGTATTTTTGTACTTTGATCAAAGTCTGATTGTTTTGACCATGAGTAAAATTATTCAGTACTTTTTTTTTTCTTACATTTAAAGGAAAGATCCCTGTTTTCCTAATAACGACTTAGTTTTTTTTGTTATTGGTTTGGTTTTGGGGGGTTTTGTTTGGTTTTGGGGTTTTTTTGTCAGTGTATGTCATCTATATGTGATGATGAGGCTAAAATTTAATATTCAGTGCTTTCTGTACTTTCTCTCATAATATAGGAAGTACACCTTTTCTTTGGAGAATAACAGGATATGTATTGTTGCCGAGTTGTTACTATAGCCATTGAATAGCAGTATGTAGCTGTTACTAGAATCAAGAAGCAAGACATACCACACGACTAATTGGTGAAATAAGATACTTCACTATACCAAATCTATACTATTACAGATAACTACAGAGATTAAATGCTACTTAAACTTTTGCAAATATTTCATTGAATCCTGAATTATAAATACCTACGTTATTTCAAGTAACAACATTCTAAAAGAAACTATTTAATTAAATTTTTGTTATTTGTCAAAAATATTTGATGTAATCATGAGGGAAAATGGAAACACAATTATGGGAAGTATGTAGGTTTCTCAAATATGGAGAAAGCTCTTGAAAGCTCTTACCATTTAAAAATCTAAATAATACTCTTATAAGAATGTTTCTGCTCTAAAATCTGTAGGTGTTTTATCTGTGGATTTTACTTCCTTTGTCAGGAAAAGCAGCATAAAATTAAGACTAATAAGACAACTTCAAGACATTTCTTTGATCTATTTAAGGCCTTTTAGTTAGGCAACTAGCAACAGTAGCTGTAATTACATTTCACCTGTTCTTTGAGTATTTATTTATGGTACTCCTTTAGACCACGATACCTGAAAAATTCAAATTCTTACTGAAATTATTTTAAAGATTTGCAATTTCTGTTTCTCTAAAATCTTGAACAATTCATATGCATTTCTTTGTTCCCATTCATTTCTTTGTACACAGTCTAGTGCAGAATTTCTTAACTTTGGTCTGCTTTTTGTTATGCTTGGCATCATATTTTCATAGTTGGATTTTTCATGTGTTTTACTTTTTTCTTCTCCATGATCTAAGCTGCTTTTCTTGCAGCATTTCAGAATTGAAGTGACAGTAGCTCACAGATCTCCGTCTACCACTTACTTCTTGCTGCTCCCATTAGCCTCAAACTATGCCAGAGGTATTTTAAATTCTGCTTCATTCTATAAATCACTATGACCATTGTTTTCTGATACCTAATATATAATCAGTTGTTTCTGGGCCTCGCTAAGAATGGTTTTGAAACTCATGGGGACCATTGGACTTTGGACCAGGCCTTTTGTCTTTCTGTTTTGAGTGACAAATGAAGTGAAAGCTTTTCTCCCCCTGCAGTCCATCTGTGTTGTGTTTGTAGCATTGTGCTAGTAAGCCAAGGATTTAGAGGCCCTTTGGGTTGGCAATATTGAGTAATTCATGGAGGAAGCTCTGTGTCAATATTAATGAACCTGCCAAGCACTATTTGCTTGGATTTGCACTATTTCCAGCCCAAACTGGGGAGATATAGAAAGTCATGAGGAAATAGAACGTTATCAACACAAAACTTCCTTTAACATTTAACTTTCACCTCCATGAACAGTGGGTTCTATGCCATTCTTCAACAGCTCCGTGACTCGATTCTAGTGTTCGGCATCTTGTTAGAGAAATGCTGTCTCAGTTGTGGTGGAAGGGCTCAGCTCCCGTCTACGTGGAAAGATTAATTACATGAAGCATAGTGTCTGATGTGGGATTCTGCATCGTCAGGGATCAATGATGCAGTCACTCATCACTTCAAATGGGTAGGCCAATGCCCAACTATTTCCCAAGCAAAAAACTGCCAACATAGCTCGACCACCTCCTTGCTTTTTACTTGCTGAACATGAATATATGAATATGGCATGGAATATCTGTTTGGTTAGTTTGGGTCATCTGCCTGGCTGTGTCTCCTCCCAGCCCCTTGCATGCACCCATTCTATTCACTGCAGGAGCAGAGTGAAAAAAGAGGTAATGACTTGATGTTGGGCAAGCACTGTTCAGCAATGGCTAAAACACTTGTGTGTTGTCAACACTGTTTTGATCACAAATCTAGAACACAGCACCAGATAAGCTGCTCCATCCCAGACAGACACAGTACATTTTCCTGCTTCCCCCTTGTGTGACCATGCCCCAAGTTTTTAATTTTGAAATGCTCTATTCAAAGACAAGAAATATAAACAGGTTGAGAGGTGTAGTTAAATGGAATAAAGATAATAACAGAAAAAGTCTGTATATTTAGTGTCCTAGATTGATCCGAGCCTAACTCACTTGACAGATAATTGCCTGACAAGTAGTGTCTTTGATGTTAAGCTTCAATGGAGTAGAAAGTAGGTTCCTCAGCTGCTCCCCAGCAGTCTTTGGGTGGTCTCTTGCTGTCTGAAGGTTTCAGGATTTTTTATATGACCAGCACAGTGACACACTGAGTACAGACAGTTACATACCACTTTCTCTATGAGGTCCTGGGGAGACAGAGGAAGATGGAGAGAGAATGGGAAGGAGCTAGACCAGTCAAATACAGTATAAAATAAACAACTTCTAAATTAAAAAGAATGTTAAATACAGATCATCTGCTCAAACCATGACAGCAGATTTAATTCCTTCCTCCTTTTACCTGATGGAGATACGCCTGCAGGGCTCGCATCAATTACCTGTCGACATGTGGAAAATGATTGATGAGCTGCCTCAGGCACTGGAGTATACTTTGTCAACCACTCATAATTTATACATCTTATCTCTGCCAGAACAAAAGACAGGACAGCATGCACACTGAAAGGAGGAGAAAGGAGAAAAAAAAAAAAAGGGAAAAAAAAAAAAGAAAATAGAAAGTAAAAAAAAAAGACATAGGGCTGTTTGGGTTCCAGTATGTAGCCTGAATTGATAACATTGATGGATATCTATTTGCCCCTCATCAGACATTATCTGCTGCTTGTTACTGTAGCTGCTTGGGTTTACCAGGCTAACTCACCGTTCCCAGCTGGAAAGATTCTGACATAGAAAGCATCGAGCCAGTCTAGAGTTACATTTTAATTACATTACTATCCAAAAAAGTCTCTGGAGTACTGATGTTTGCTTTGACCTTTTGTTTTAATCAGCCCTCTCAAAGCATGCTGCTACCCACCACTGACAGAGATTGATAATTTATACAGTGAGGTCTTCTTAAGAAGTTTTCATTTAGGACTATTATGGAAATCAGATACTTTTACTTACGCATTCAGACATGGTTTTAGAATGTATTTCAGAGAGGTGGCTCTTACGGTACCATAAAAATCAAATTTGAACTTTGACCTCAAACTGTAATCAAACCAAAAATATTTTAAATATTTTTTTTTGGATAATGTATATAATATTTATTTGAGGCTCTTGAAGCGCTTCCAAACACAATCTTTATTCAGTACTTGCTAAGAACTTGCAGATAAGCCTCATATTCTAGCCTGACTTTTCAGGAATAGTTATTAATTTAGGAGGAGAAAGAGGACTTGTTCGAGTGCCAACCTGAGACAGTGCAAACAAAGCAAATTTCAAAAACACTTGGTATTTAGTGTCATTCAGGTGTCTCAAATTGAAAAGCAAGAACCTCTTATGAGTTCTGAAAATTTATTTTCTAATTTAACTTATTGATGAAATTTCATGTGATCATTTCTGTACCTGGATAAAATAGTATACTATCTCTTCACCATCTACTATGCTGGGAATAAAATAAACCTTTCGGGGATACTAGTCTGTGTTTTCTTGGAAAGTTGTGCTGAAGTTGTTGATAAGTCATATTCATACTAGTGTGTGTAAGCATCTGTGCTGTTCTGAACCCACATGGTAATAATGAAGGATTAAAAAACCCAGTTCATACAAAAGAAATCTGAGTTGAAAATTTCCTGATACAATATTTTAGAATATTGAACATTTTAATCATGCAGTGTACAGTCTTGTTGTTTATCAAGGCCAGTGCTATTATACTGGTAATTTTAGTTTGTATAGTCATATTTTCAGGTACTTCTCATGTTCTTTTTTTGTCATCTTACTATTTTTAGAGGCAATTGCCCAGCCATGTCAGAATGTTTTCTAGATTTTTAAGAAATACTCAATTTATGAGTACTTTCTTTCTGAAAATGTGTTTCAGCATGTCTGGATTGAATGGGGTTACGAGGCATCTTGAGACTAGCTTACTGTAGAAGCTGTTGGTCTGTAGCTCAGCCTTTCAAGAATTATATGGTGTAACAAAGAATGCTTCTTGATAAAGACATCATTTTGTCAGTCATAGTTTTACACTTAGAAAGTGTGAGCAAAGCTTTAAACCAAATAGAATATTCTGTCTGTGTTTTTTATGTTGAACTGCTCCAGTACAGTTTTCTTCCTTCTATCATGTTACAGATTCAACAGTGGATCATATTACCAAGTCACAAAGAGCTAGATTACTTACCACAAGCCCAAACCTGCAGCCATGCATGGACTTCAGTAACAATTTATGCACAATAGCTTCTGGTTGTTTAATTCCCATGTGACTATTCCTATATTGTTCAAACTGCTATTTAGCTGTCGCAATAGAACTGCTAAAAAAAATGTGACTATTTGTACCCTAACTAAATAGAAGACTTCTCTTTCCTGATAACAGTATATATGTGTTTGTGCTCCTTGTTACCAAAATAGACATAAAAGTCAGAATCAGTAAATGCAGAAGGAAACAAGAAAGAGATTGTATTCTGAAATTGGCACTGTGAACTTGCATAGAGTGAGAGCCAAACAGGTTTAGCTTCAGAATATGAGAAACTGGGACTGAAGAAAGCAAGTTTTAAGTTTTGATCAAGCAGGTCATTTTGGTTACAAGTAGCATTGTTATTTTGCTGCAGCCCTTTTAGCAAAAATAAAATGAGAATTGCTTACTTAACTTCTTAAAAGCCATGAGACTAATAAGTGGTGATACAGAGACTTAACTTTTGCTCAACTTTTGAGCAGTTGTAAGCTTGCTTTGCTTGTGCTTCAAGCTGTGAAAAAGCTAATAAACGTAGTCAGTGTGAGCCTCAGCTTGTGAATCCAACTTCTCAGCAGGATTTATTAGCTTCAGTATAGCACAAGAATAATACAGGTATATGACATTTTTTTGGTTTGGTGCAGACAGGGTAAGTTCTTTTCTGTTTGTAATGCAGTGTGTAAGAGCGTTAGAGTCTTGTTTAGAGAGGGAAACTGCTGGAAATCATAGACGTAATATGCACGGATCAGTATGAAAAAGAATTTCATACAATATTGCTTTGAGAGACAAGAATATATATTACAAAGCCTGTTTAAAGAGACAGCAATTTCCAGTCAGTGGGGGCAAGAGATTTCAATGGGGAGGAAACATTTATTTCTTCCTTTGCCATCAGCCTGCTCTATGACCTTGAACAAAATACTTATATCTGTGTTTTATGCTATATTTTGTCTGTCTTGTCAAGTTAGATTGTAGGCTGTTCAAGGCAGGGCCTGCATGCTATTCTGTGATTGTAAAGAGCCCGGCACTGGTGGTATCTGACCTTGGATAAAGCGTGTAGGTGTTGCTTTAATATGTCTGAATAAACAATAATGGTGTCTTTGAGTAATAGGAGCTGCACTGCTGCTGTTCTGTATGACAGATCTGTAGCAATAATTTAAAATACCAACTGTTTGAAAATCTTGTCTGATTATTAGGGTTATAGCTGCTAAGCTATGAAAAAAATCACCTTTGTTTCATTTCTTGCTATTTCATCCTTCTATGCAGCAGTCCTTCATTTTGGGAATAGTTTAACTTCTAAGGAAGCTAATATTCCTTACCAGGTAATGCCGTGCTTATGACTTTTTTACAAAAGTCCATGCTCTTATCGAGCTTCTGTTAATGGCATTTTAGAGATGTGTGGTACATCTTTCCATATCTACCCCTGTACTTGCCTGTACTCCTGCCCATCCTCCTTGCACCCCAAGCCCACACCCTGTTCTCTGTGGTAAATGCAGTCCTCACAGATGTCTGAAATGGACTTCTGTTTTTCTTTTTTTCTTTTTTCTTTTCTTCTTCTTTTCTTTTTTATTTTTTTTTTATTTTTTTTTTTAAAAAGTGTCCTTACATTGTTTTTAAGTATTTTATTTCTTCCTAGTGCTGAGCTGCTCTTTTGTTTTTGTTGTTTTGTTTGACAGGTTTCTTGTAGATAGAACACTTTTCCATAAGGGATTGAAATCATACATCAACTGTATTGTTTTATATGTAAGCCACTTGAGAACAATGAAAGCAGTTGCTGGAACCCAAATACCATTACAAATAGATTTATTGTAGTATGTTTTCTCCCACCTTTTTCTAGAAGTTATTACTTTAATCTTAAGAATTTATGTAAGTAGGCTTGTAGCTTTTATATGCTTTATGCATTCACTTTTGAGACTTTTTAGCTATTTAGTGGCATGGTGTTTAAAACAAGTGTTATCAAGGAAATAATTTCAGCTTTACATCATTTTTTTTTTATATTTCCCTCTGAATGCTACATATAAAATAGCCAGATGGTAATATAAAAGAGTTATAGTAAATGTCATGGAAACTTATCTTCACAACGCCCTTTAGCTTGGTGTGTTCATCTCAACCTACAAACATCAAGAAGAGATAAAGATGTAATATTCCTATGTCACAAAATTGTATAAAATTTCAATGTCTTCAAACTTTAAATGTAGCTAAGAAAAACACACTACAACTATGTGCAATTAAAATCATTCCAGCATTTGTAAATGAGTAGAAATCCTTTTAAACTGTTCTCCCCTCCTCAGCAAGAACAAAGCTGTTTTGAAGTGAAAATAGTTCCCAAACTATAATTATGACAAACTAGATCAGATATTCCTAAGAGAATACGTCTTTATTTTTCTGTCATTTTCATATTGTGCCTAAATCACATCTCAAAGGGGGAGAACATTATTTACATATTATTGACCCAGAACTGAGTACATTCCATAGGCATCAGAATGGAACAACACATTTCATTTACAGTGATATCTTAGATACTGCATCATACTGCATGAGCTAGAGT
The DNA here is from genome assembly GCA_025331215.1 of Actenoides lindsayi. Taxonomy (NCBI): domain Eukaryota; kingdom Metazoa; phylum Chordata; class Aves; order Coraciiformes; family Alcedinidae; genus Actenoides; species Actenoides lindsayi. Next base: position 67,387 of record WTSP01007738.1, on the reverse strand, counting down.
CTTGATATTTTATTTTTTTGTCTACTGGTTTCAGAGGATGCAGGATTGGCAATTACTTAGGGAATATATTTGAAGTTCACTTTGTTGATAAGTGAAAAAACTCCTGATTAGATAGTTGTTATAGAATGTGGTGTATTTCCCCAGCATTTCTCACACTTTTCCTATTACAATAGCCATATGTATTAAAATGGTGTCAAATGAAGTCACGACACATCTTAATTTATTTTAGGTGAGCTATTGGGTGGAATGTAGTACTGATAAAGCTGACAATACAATAGGAATGAAGAATTCTTGTTGAGTATTCAACTGATGTTCAAAAATACTGGAGATAGTGTAAATGGTAGGTTGTGAAGTCATACTCATCACTGTTAACAGTCACAAGATTATTAAACCACTCAAAGTTGCCTCCCAGGGGTGGCTGCATTCTTTCAAATGTTGTAGCTTTCTACAGATTGACATGAAGAAATTAGAGAAGTATCTCAGCGAAAAAAATAACAGTAATGATCAAATGAAGACTAAACCCATGAAAAATTAAGGAGGCTAAAAAAGCAAAAATTGTAGCTGTGTTGAACTAGACTGGTAATCAAAATGTTGTGATTGAGCAGTAAGCAATTTCCTGCTGTCTAGGGCAGTCCTTACCTTCACTGTGAGAGTGGCACAGAGTTAGCTGTTGTATTCAGAATTGCATTTCTTGGGGAAAAGCAAAAGGCTATTTTACTTTCTCGATCTAATTGTCATGTAGCACCATTGAAGTTTGCTGAAGTAATGTCAATAGCATCTCAGTTTTGCTGTTAAGTAACCCTCTGCTTAAAGTCTATGGTATATATTTTGGTTAAAATTTGGAAGAAAGTGGTGTACAGGTTTAAGTTACTGTTGCTCCTACCTTGCCAGAAAGCAAGAGTGGACTTTCTGCTTATCTGATGATGACATTTTAACTTCTTTGTTTCCTAAAGAAATCAAAATTATACATAACTGTACCTAAGTAATTCTACTATCTTGTACTGTAGGGTTAATATATAGATAGTTCTTTTTTACTTTATGAAGAATCACATGAGTGCTACTTGCTACTGCAACAGTTTTGTTAAGATCTCTTTTATTAATTAAAAATTAATTGCTACTGAAGGGGCAACAGCTGTCCTGTGGACACCACTGCAAACCAAATCTAAACTATTTCTATGACTATCTACTAAAAAGTCTGGAAGGCAGGCGAAATGACACCTGAAATGATTATGTGAGTATCACGGGGCCTTTTGGTATTTTCTTTTTGTCTTTTCCTTTATTAAACTTTTCTGATAACAAGTCCTTACTTTCACCATATTCCATGAGTTTCTCCACTAAACCTTTGTCTGTAAACACAAAGCTTTCTATGGCCCTTTGAGCTTCCATGTCTTCCTTAATATTGAAGATAAGAAGTTATTTTGTTTTGTCTGAAAAAACATGCAGGTAGTATTAGTTCCTTTACAATGCTTTTTGGAGAGAAGAAAAGATTAAGCCAACCACTTCTGGCCCACTGCCTTTACCAGTTAGTAAAGCTGATGTGAAAAGGAAACAGATGTGTAATGCTTCTTCACTCTACTTGTTTTGTGCATATTTTCTCTCGGGGCATTAAAATGCAGAATGTGGACGCAGTAAAGTCATAATAGATCTTGTAATGAAAGATGGGATTGATGATGTCAGACCCTTACGTGGGTGTGAGTCAATGGATTCCTGATTCAGGTTTTTAAACATTAACCCTTTACAAGGAAGCTTTCATACATACCTTTGGTGTCCTTGGGATTCTATGGTTATGTGATAAGTGTTATATCCAATCTAACAGAAGTTTAGTTGATTTAGAAATGCAAAGACAAAATAAAAATTAGTTCCTTTTCTGGTTTGTTTTGTTTGGTTGGTTTTTATCAATAAGAAATAACTATAGGCTGAAAAAAGCAGCACATGGTTTATGCTGAACTTGTTATATAGGAAAAGGGAAGAATCATCTTCCCTTTTTTCCTTTCAATCCTGGAGCAAATGGTGGACGCAACAACTCGGAACATGAACTCAGATTTATTTTCCAATATGTAACTGAATGTGAAATGTCGTTTCAGGTTCCAGGCCAAGAACCTCCATTAGTGTCCTGTGGCCATAGAATATTCCTAAAAAATAGGAGTTGCCAGGGTAGAATGTATTTCTGGAAGTAGCTAGTAGCAAAAAAAAAAAAAAAATCACAAGCAAAATGCACTAATTCCTAATAAAATGTGCTGTTGTACGTGGCCACATTGTAACTAATAAAGAATTTTGTATATATACATATATGTAAAATAATATATAAAACCAATCTTCTTTCCCCATATAGCTTTAGAGGCAAATGGCTTATCATTTTCACATGCATATCAATAACAGTTAAAAAAAAGGAAGTTTGAATGAATGAAGAGGAAAATGAGCATGTAAACAGAATTTTCTGCTTGATTTTTTTCAAATATGAGTAAAAATGTATTCAGACTACTGTTTTTTGTTAACTGGTCAAGAGAGACATTTTTCTCTGTTCTCTCAAGAAAATTTGGATTGAACATAGGTGCTCTTATTTAGCATGATCACTTTCATGGAAGTAACTCTCTAGTTCTCTATAGTAGTTCTTTAACTTGATTCTCATTTTCAGTCTCTCTAGTTTCTACTTTAGAAAGTCATAGAACCCAACATCCTGAATCCATTGTCTCTCTATTGTGATGCATACAAGGAGAGCAGTTTTAACCTTCCAATCTAAAGTATAAAATAATTGGATTGCACATTTGAAGTGGATGCATAGAGAAGTAGATCATTTTATAGGCTACTGTTCTATTTTATGGAATGATAAATAATGATGTAAAATATGTTTTCCTTTGCATGTTTAAATTGCTCAGTGTACGTAACTGAATTTAAAATAAATTCAAAAATGAGTACTCAGCCTTGCTGAAGGACTTGGAGAACAACTTTATTCTTGCTGTCTTTTCTAATAAATATGCTGCTATGAATACAGCTTCTTGTTTTGATCTTAAATTTTAACTGGACTTTGACAGATTTAAATGTAATATGGGCACTGTAAGAGGCTATACTGTCACTATTTGTCTGCTGAGTTTCCAGTGACTGATTTCTCCCTCCCATCCCCCAGCAGTTTTCTATACCTTCCTTTCAGAAGTCAGCTATGCTATATAAACTGACTGACTAATTTCTTTAAGTATATAAACTTGTACTTGGTACAGCTGGGATGGTGTTTGGTTTTTTTTCATTTGTGACTGCAGCAGTGTTTATAGCACACCAATGTTTTGGCTGTTGCTGAACAGTGCTTACACAACACCAAGGCTTTCTATCTTTGCTAGACAAGCAGGTTGGGAGAGTGCAGGGGGTTGGAGGGTATATAGGTGGAAATAAACTTTGTAGTGAAATCAGTAGCATCAATTAATCTAATCAATTGGATTTAAAACTGTGAAGAGATATTATGATTTCACCAAGAAAGCAATGTTATATCTGTAAATTCTTCCTTGCCCATGCAATTTTCAGAAGCATGTGGTGTTGGGTTAAATTGTTTTCTAAAGAGATGTTTACTTTACAGGTGGTGCATCAGGAAAAAAAAGAAAAGGGAAGTTCAATATTTTTATTTTGGTTTATGGAACTTGCCTTGTATTATCTCAGTACTTTGACTTACTCTTTTTTTTTTTTTTCCTTAAAGTGACTCAAGTTAACACAAATTGCTTATTCTGAGATTAGGAAACTCAAAATGGAGTTTATAGATTAATAGAGAGTGATAAAAGATTACTAAATGAACAAATTTCATTTTTGCTGTTATTTTCAATCACACTCTCATATACAAGTCTTTTAATTAGGATGGATGCTTTTATTCATTCTTTGATACTGGTATTGCCTAGCTGCTTTAAAAAGGGCATTATTTGTTTTATACATGTATGTGCACACACATATATGACAGTGTTATAATATACTAAATTAGCAGCAACATCCTTTGGACATTTTTCTTAAAAATCAGAGATTTTGAGGGTAGGGAGGCTCTACAGAGGGATCTGGACAGGCTGGATTGATGGGCTCAGGCCAATGGGGTGAGGTCCTGCCCTTGGGTCACAACAACCCCAGGCAATGCTTTAGGCTGGGGGAGGAGTGGCTGGAAAGCTGCCCAGTGGAAAAGGACCTGGGGCTTTTGGTCAACAGTTGGCTGAATATGAGCCAGCCGTGTGCCCAGGTGACCAATAGTATGCTGGCTTGTATCAGAAGTAGTGTGACCATCAGGACTAGACAAGTGCTCAAGAGTATAGTCAGCACTGGTGAGGTCACACCTCGAATACTCTGTTATGTTTTGGGCCGTTCACTCCAAGTAGGACATCAAGGTGGTGGAGAGTGTCCGAGGCTAGAAAGTGAAGCCTGGTGAAGGATTTAGAGAACAAGTCTTATGAGGAGTGGCTGAGAGAACTGGGGGTTTTTATCCTGGAGAAAAGGTGGCTGATGGGAGACCTTATTGCTCTCTGCAACTACCTGAAAGCAGGTTGTAGCAAGGCAGGGAAAATTATTAGGAAAAATTTCTTCACAGAAAGGGTTGTAAAGCCCTGGACCAGGCTGCCCAGGGAAGTGTTAGAGTCACCATCCCTGGAGGTATTTAAAAGACATGTAGATGTGGTGCTGAGGGACAAGGTTTAGTGGTGGACTTGGCAGTGATGGGTTAATGGTTGTACTTGATGATCTTAAAGGTCTTTTCCAACCTATACGATTCTATGATTCTAAGACAACTCCCTTCACTGAACACAGTGACTCCTCACAATATCTTTTACCCTTGTGGCTTGCTATTTGTGAGATGCATGCCTGAGTTAACAAAAATAAATGTATGTGGCTAAGAAAAAGTTTTGGTTGTTCCAGAGATTTGAATGCCTGACAGTATAGATGTGGCATAAATGTGTTGGGTTTCATTTTATTTTATATCCTCTTAGAGTGTGTGTCACACTTGGTTATCATTTTTAAAGCTTCAGCTGTGAGAGAATGATACGGGTGTGAGAGTGATGTCACAGCATGAAAAATCCAGAGAGGTTTTTCCAGTCATTATTCATTTAAGTACATCTCACCTACTGGCAGAGGTATGGACTAGATGACCTAATACATCTCCTTTCCCTCTACCTTCTGTGATTCTGTGAATGATAGGGCAGTGCAGGAGATTATTGGCAGTTGCAGAAAGACAAGGCACTAAAAATGCTTGCACATCCTAGATGTGGATATATGATTACATGTGGCAGTTACCTGTAAAGATCACACTTGAAATCTGGGAGATTATTTATTTCCCTCCTTCTGCTGGTCCCACAGGAGAACATGGCTTTCACTATTGAAGTTGATACCTCTTAGTTACTCAGATAATCAATTTTAATTGCAGTCCTACAGTAAAAGCAGTATGTTGACGTGTGTGAGAATGGATAGGGAAAACTTTATTACATTGTGTCTCACCTCTTACGACATCTGGAGAAGGACTCTGACCTTTTTTTTTTTTTTGTTTGTGTGTCTGTCATCCAGTCCCCCCCAGTATTTCAAATCTTATATCGAAGCTTTTTAAAGAAATTGCAATTGACAAGAGAAGAAACTATTTCTGGAAGGTATTATACATTAAAAGAAGATCTGCCCAGTTTTGATATTCAGTCAGAACTGAGCTAAGAACTCTAAACTTGGAAGGCTCAGGCAAATTCTAGAGTATTTATGTTGTATAGCACAACCTGTATTTTGAGATATATACCAAGAAAGATTTTAGTTCAGAGTATATGTGATCTGTCTAGAGCTATCAAAGGAATCTAGAGCAGTTAGTTATTCAAGTTTAATTGCAGATTTGACGTGGGATTGGAATTACTTCTGAAAATATAACATATTAATGAAAATAATTGCTTTTAATATCTGTCCAAAATGTGATTGTAAATTTTTTTAATTTTTTTTTTAATTTTATTTTTGTACGGGAAATTACATAAACAACCCAATGTTGAATCTTGGGGCAGTTTGAAAACAGTAAGGGAGGGCTATCTTTAGTCTCCTTTGAATGCCCTTGGTAAATTAAGGGAGTTCTTGCAGTATACAAGCAGGTCTAGACAGCATCAGCATAGGATCTGGACTAACCAATGCAGATCCAGTTGCTAGCTGAAACTTTTTACAATATATAAATAAACAAACATCTGCAGCTTCCTTACAAAGTGAGAGCAGCTTCAGTATAAGGAGTTTTGCCATGCCTTAGAAATGAGAGGGAGGAGGTCTGTGTTATATGCTTCCCTGCTTACTTCCCATACTAAATATCTTCCTTTAGAATTCCTTATAAGTATTGAAAAAGCACAATCTGGAATGCATAATGGAAATAAGAATGGAAAACTTACATTGTTTTCTCTGCAAGTTGCCCTGATAACTGTGGATTGCCTTATTTGTTGAAAAAACATATGATATTGTCACTTCTTAAACCAGACTTACAGTTGTCTGTGAATGGAGTTTGAAGCAGAATTTTGCTTTCTGACTTAGGAGATATTGTGCAGTCAATGGAGAAAATTGAAATATTGTAGATACGGCATATATTTGTTTCAAATGAAAGTAGAAGCCTGAACAAGTTTGTTCTTGCAAAGGAAGGGTCTTTAGCAGAAAATGTGGAATGCTTTTTGTACATGATCTCATCTTAAGTTTTTAGCACGTTCAGTTTTCAGATCATCAAGCTGTTTATTAGAAGGGGCTTTCTTTGCCAGTAATAAAGTTAACAGTTTTGGGTGTGTAGCATTATGGTACAGAGGAGAGTTTAAGTAGTATAGAATGTCTTAACTGCTCCAGTTTATTTTCACAGACAGTGCAGTGAGAAAATCAAGCAGTGAAGCGTACAAAAAGAAGCTATGCAGTAGGAGGATGGATGAGAGGATGGTATTGAATGGTGAAAAAAGCATGGACAGGAAGCTTAAAAGAATATTAACAATGATTAGAGAGGATAAGAATATCTCTACTAAAAATGTAAAATTCAGTAAAAAAGCTTTTTCCATCAGTTGGATTTATCTATTAAATATGTTGTATAATAGTATGGAAAGAGTAAAGATTTGGTTTTTTACATTGTAGGGATACACAAAAATGAATTCTTAGCAACAAGAAGTTTTTCTCATTTGTCAGTACCAACAAAATATTTGCATACTGTATTATCTTGTTAGAAGAGATGGCTACTTATGGCATTACTTATGTGCTTGTACACTTACGGCATCATAAACTGTAGAAAAAAGTTCTTTTCTCTCTCATTATGGCACTTGGTCCTGTGTTGAGGGGTTTTCATTGTGGTTTTCTTTTTAACATTTTCTGTTCTTTGCTGTATACCCCGTTTTATTAGAGGTTTATTAGATTTGCCCAGGGCGTTGGGCAGCTGATGAAGGGAAACAGACTATTTGTGAAAGTTACTGCTGTTATTTAAAAATAAAATGAAAAAAATCTCTACCTAACAAAAGAAAAAGCAAGATAGCTCGAAGTATGTATTTCATGTGTCTATCTTAAAGTCAAAGTTCGAAACGGCCTAAACAATAAATGTGTTTATCAACTTCATTGCAGGTTAAAAAAAAACCTGAAATCATAGATGCTTATATAGGATATTAGGTATTTGTAGTAATCTGCAGAGAGTAGCTGGGAATGTTCATTAGCTCATTTAAAGGGGAAAAAAAGCAAGTATAACTTGCTTTAAATTTAAAAGCTGTCACAATTTTTTTTTAATCTGAAAGGCATCTGTCAAAAATGTAGCCATTTGAAGAGAAGGATAAGGCCTGTCAAGCTACTTCTGGGCCGCTTGTGTTAGTGCTTCATCTGCTTTGTTTGACATCTCTAAACAACTCTTTAAAAATGTCGATTTTGGCAAGCTCCACAAAGGAGAACTGAAGGGTGTTGTTTAAGTTATTTGGGCCTTCTCTGTTTTTCTTTATGTGGCACAAAAATGTGCATTTTTTTTTTTTCCCCTCTGCCTTTCCCCCCAACAAATGTGTGTTTTAGCCTCAAATGACCCTGGCATCTTAACATGTCAGAGTGTTAATAAAGCTCTGAGGCTGTCATAATGTGGGGTTAAATAAAGTCTTCATGAGCTGTCTATTAAGCTGATTTTTTGTTTGTCACTTTCTGTAGTCTCTTTATGGATGCAGCTTGTCTTGGTTTGTGGGCAGCCAAGCAAACGGGCTTTGTCTTTGTTCACTGCTCTGTTTAATTCTCGCCCTCATTCATTAATCATCCCTTTGACTATTTATACCAGTGGCAAGTATAGCTAACACACTTAACGTTTTCCTTTGTCTCAGTGGCACTCTTTGTGCAGGCCGGAGTAGGGCTAATTATTAACTGTAAAGTGACATTAAAACCCCGTAGATAAGCATACGAATGCTGCGTCCAGTGAAATGCAGCTTTTTTTTTTTTTGGTTGTTTTTTGTGGTTTGTTGTGTTGGTGTTTTTTTTTAACTTCCAAGTGCTTGTGGCCAAATGAATTTTTCTTGCTGTGCATAGTTGGAGTTCACAGTAGCAGTGCCAATGTCTAGATAATTAATGAAGAAGCTCTGTTAAACCCAGAGAGTCTGCCAGTGTCAGGTTTTTTAGTTTCATCTCTGGACAGCTTAGCTGGATAGTTTGTTACCTTATCAGGCAGAAGCAGGGACTTAAATTGCTGCTATTTAGTTGGAGGCAGTTCCTCTTCTCTTTAAATGTCCCATTTCTGTGATTATTAGTCTTCTGTATACACAAGTCTTGGAATGTGCTTTTGTTTTGTTTTGTTTTGATTTCTTATAATGTAAGAGTTTTATCATTCTTTTTCCAGCTCCCTTCTATTTATGAGGTTATCCTGAAATTAGAAGTTTGATCTTTGGGTTTTGTTTGTTTGGGGTTTGTTTTTTTTTTGAAACACTGGCAGTGATCACACCTTTCTTGCTTATCCAAAGTCGTTCTGACCCTCTTCCTTCTCATAATTTCCTGATATCATCAGAACTATTCTGGAAAGACATCTTTGAAAGGATAGTATTTAGAAAAGTTTTATGTTCTAGTTGTTTAAGGGAACTCAAGATGTCATAAGATAGTTGCTGCCTTTTTATTTCTGTTTTGTATGTAATATAGTGTCCATCTAACTCCATCACTTGCTATAGGCTTGAAACAAGATTTTCTGGTTTGTTTTGTTTTTGTTTTGTTTTCTCTGTGCCTTGAAACTAACATACTGCTCTGTGATGTGGGTTCAGAGAGTTTACTGCAGGATTTAAGTAATGTCAGCTGTAGCTGACATTAGTAGCTTGGAAGTATGAGTTTTCCACTGACTGATGTGGTGACTGGAGCTGTGTGTTTAGATTCGTAACCATGAATGTACATCGAGATGAGGCCTGAAGTTTAAGATACATCTAACACTTTCAGTGGGTGAAACAATATGGTCCGGTAGTGATCCGCTGAAAAGAGTTTGTGCATTTATAGCTTGTGCCATGGCTGACATTTTTCTGGTGCTCAGCAAGAGCAAAGATCCTACTGAGTGAACATAAAGCATAATATCCACTGAGACACAGCTTCTGGCTCAGGAGAAGGTTATGGTCTCTTAGGAAGATGTTATGCTCTCTTATTCAAGCCTGTATATAAATGAATAAACCTATTACCACATTCTATTGCTATTGCCAAATTGAATGTCTTTCAAAAAAATTTCAAACAAGAGATAATGTTGTGAGGGTATGTCAGGGCTAACTTAGGCAGATTACAGCTCCAGCTGAAGCAGTAGATCAATAGTAGCAGATTGCTTTCTGCATATTTTAGTTAGGAAATCAGTATGTTGAATACAGAGAATTCTTACTCGGGATGAAATTGTGAGTGGTGGAAAATTTTTCTGTGTTAAACAAAAATATTATGGTGATGATACAGTAGACTGTTGCATAAATATCTTTGCATTTGTTTCTGTGCTGTGTAACTCAATGGGTTTTAATATTTAAAAACCACTTAGAATGTAGTGGGCTTTTGCTTCTGTACCTCATGTTATTTTCTTGTTTTCACGTGGTCTAGGTACAACTCTCTCTTTTTCTGCATTGTAAGTGAGCTTGAATGAGCTGAACAAAATGAGTTTTGCTATTATATTATGGAAGAACATTTACTTTTCCGGAGCGAACTTCCAGCACTTAAATTCTTATTATTTTTCCAGCTTGAATGCTGGTATCTAATTTTAGTAGCCAGGTCCTGAAAATAAGAACTGTTATTTAAGGAAGATTTCCTGGCATGATGAATCAAATAGATCTTCAGGTAGAGAAGTCTTCTGCTGTAAGAAAGCAAAGCTTACTGACTTCTCATTAAGGTTTTGAGTGTGTAGTTTATGCAAGACTCGGCCTGTCTTTCAGGTAGACTGTTAGCAGTCCAGTAACAAAAATGAAGTTAGTGTCCCTGATAAAATGTGATAAAGTCTCTATAGAAAGATAGGTAAATAAAATTAATCTAACCTAAATATATAAATATGCAGTAGCTCAATCTATGGCATGCACAGGCAATCTCTTAGTTGAGATCGTAACAAACTTTGTGTTAAGTTGATTCATTAGCAGAAAGCTGTTAGTTTTAGCAAGATAACACTTTGAAATAGTCTTAGAAATTTTTTTTTTTTTTTCTGGATGTTGGTTGCCACAAGATGTTTGTTGATAATCTTATGGAAGTGTACAGTATTTTGACAGCTAGAAGGCTCTTGTGAAATGCTGCTGGACTGCTAGCATTAGAAGATACTGGAACTTGATTGTAAGGAAAGTGGAGACAGTCAAATGCAGATCTGATCCTCTCCAGTAGAGAAAAGCTGTAATGATGTAATAGATGAAAATGACCATAAACATTGAGTTGAAGGAGCAGCATGTGATACAGTGTTTTACACGTTGTTCTATTCTACTGACGTCTCTGCTGGTTTTGCTTTTGAGTCAAGCTAGATGAAGTCTGTATTCACAGATTTATTATGCTTATTTATTTAAATGTGCTATGCTGTTATGGTTCCCTTCATTTCTTATAGACTGAATTTTCTTAGTTGTGTTTATTGCATCAACACCACTACACAGCATTGGCACTTCTGTACACTGAAAAAGCTGTATTAAGAGGGAGATGAGTCCATAACTCAACTTATACATCACACTGAATACTCAGTGCTGTGGTGAATTTTTTTTTATTTTTTTTTTAAATGCAATCATTCTAGCATGACACCTTTTTCCCGAAGTGTTTCTCTCTCATAGAGAACATTTTTCATGTTAAAATTGTTTAGGAAGTGTTTTTAAAAAATAAATAACAATGCTTTAAACAACATCAGCAGATGCACCCTGGGCATCCTCTAGCATAGTCAAGAGTGTTGACTCCTGTGACCCAAGGGTGACTGTTTTGTTCCGCTTTGCTTTACAGCTCGCTCATCCTATAGAAGTGTGAGGCAACACTCATGATTAGCCAAGAGGCACCAGATTATGGCTGCATGCACACATATGTGCAAGCAGAATATTTAAAATAATTTCAAAGTGCCAGGATTAGGAGTTCTGTAGATACGAGGCAATGAGGTTAATACTAATTTTTTATTTGTACAGCTTTTTTATGTCAGACTTAAAAACTCAGGGTAGTCTGGTGTTCAGGAACTGTGTTGGAAAGCTAGGGAATTGTTTCCAGTTCACATTTCTGCTTTTGGCCTCTTATGTAGCCTTGGGTAAATGATTTAATCACTGTCTACCTCTGTTTTCTTTCTCCTTTTTTGTCTTGTCTGCTCAGCCCTTAACTTTTAAAAGCCTATAACTGTTTCCTCTTAGACTTGTGTCTTCTACTAAGGAGTGTAATCATTAATATGGCTAAATTATATAAAATATTAAATCTTCCCAATTGCTTTTGTACTTATTGCCCACAGTTACTTTTTCTGTAATACTTTTTGATTTAAAAATGGCTTACAGAGATCAAAACTAGTGCTTTAATATTACTAAAAGGTATAGCCAGAAGTTTTTGTGCCTTAAAGACACTAGAGTGGACTAGACTATCAAGAAAAGGGAGATTCATTTTCCAGTCCTGAGAAACTATTGAGACAGAAACAGAGACATGTCTGAGATATGGGGGGGAAGCCAGGTTAAATAAAGACACCTTTGAAATGTTTGGCTCTAAAAAAGATCATATACTAAAAGATTAATTGAAGAAGTAGAAAAGGGAAAAAGATTCTGCCCAAGCACCATGTATTTCCATTGAAATGAATAAACAATGACAGAAATGTGTTTTTTTCTCCTTGAAAAGTTTCTTCCTCATCTGAGTCTAATCCTACTTTATGAGGTAGGAAGACCCTAATCATTGACTTTACTTAAGGGTTTCCTTTCATTCCCTGTGTAAATTTTTATTTATTTATTTATATTTATATTCTTTAAAGTAAAGCTACTTCTAAAATTTGTGGAATTGCACGGAGTGAATTGTATCTGTGCACAAAGGTTGCCATCTGGGATCTAACACCTTTTCCATACATATAAATCTATACTTCTTTGTACTCTGTAATAATTCAGGCAGCCACACAGCCTGCTGCTGTGACTTTGCCCTCATGGTATGGGTATTTTAATTTTTATTTGCCTGTATGTTTAGCTCAATTATCTTTGACAACATGAGGAATAGGATTTGATATAAAAAGGTCATCATTTACGTCCCCATTGAAGTGGGTAAGAAGTAAAGAAGCAAGATATCTAACTACAAAGCAATTTCAGCTTTAAGGTTACTTATTTGTTGAGCTGAGGCCACAGACCATGCCTTTTTCAAAATTAAAAAAGAGTGAGAGAGGATTAGATTTACTTTTCTCTTTTCACTTGTCATACCCAATTGTAATTATTTATTTCTGCTAGTTATATATGGATGCTCTTGAGCTTAATTTAATATCTTGAATCTTGAAAAGATTAAATCCAGGTAGGAATTACATGACTGTTCTTGAGTTTCATTTTCTATATTCGCTCTTGCAAGTATTCTTTGTTATTAAATAATAATCTTGCTTTCTGGTGTTGTAAAGGTCGTCATCTAGAAGGGGTTTGTGCAAGTAACTCATCTGAGTTCAAGGAGGGATAACCTAGGCATCAATATTCTCTAGTTTATGGTAATTATTCTTTCATTCAGTCAGTTTGTTCATGTTTAGGAAAAGTACATACATGAGATTGTTGACAGAGGAGTAGAACTGAACATGTGTTAAGTGAAGCCAAGGTGTAAGTATCAAGGTATCTTTCATTTGTACTTATGTTGCAAGTAGATCTATGTCTCCTTGTGATACCATCAGAGAAAGATAGCTGTAGCTTCTTTTTCAATATGTTACTTGTGTTGGGCTGGCTGTTAATGAATATTATATTTTTTTAAGTCCAGTATGTGATGTCAGAGATGTGAGCTGTTTAGTTTAAATGTTGTAGATCTCATTTATCATTTGTAAGTGCTGGGAAATAGAGAAATCTGAAGAAAAATGTATCTGTCTGTGGAAAAGCAAAAATAATGCATTAATTCTATGTAATATTAATATCAATTACTGTAATTTTACTGTAAATTTCCAATATATGGATCTGGATTTAATCATGAAGCACCACTGATTTCAAATCCTATTGAATTAAAGTGCATTCCTAAAACTAAAGACAATTCCCTATTTAAGGGAAGTTTAAAAAGTGCTATTTATCAAGAGGAGTAACTGGTAGGTCTGAAAAGTATTGAATATAGTATTTTATCATAGAATCATAGAAGGGTTTGAGTTGGAAGAGACCTCAATGACCATTTAGTTCCAACCCCTCTGTCATGTGCAGGGGCACCTCCCAGTAGATGAGGTTGCTCAAAGCTCCATCCAACCTGATCTAGAACACATCCAGTGATGGAGCATCTACAGCTTCTCTGGGCAACCTGTTCCAGTTATGACTGTAGAAAGATGGACAAGGAAATGTGTGTTGAACTGCACAGCAGAAGAATCTACTTTTTAAAAGGTTTTATGTGAGCTAAGATTGTCTGTAAATTTGGTGGTTTTTCAGAACAAATTATTGGCTTAGTTTGTTCAATCTTCTGTTAGTTACCAGAGAAAAGGGCAAATGTCTAGATCTTCAGCTGGGACAGTGAGGACTCCAGACAGGATTCCTATTTTTCTATATACACTCTATAAAGAAGTAGATATTAGTTGCTTCAGTTTCTGAAGTAGATACCTGTTACTCCAAATTGAAAGCTATACACAGTAACAGACAACCCCAGCAAAACCAGCAACTTTTTTGGTTTTTTTTTTGTTTTGCAGTGTGATATTATTGTCTCAATATACAAATGTGAATTTATTTTTTTTTTAATTCCCCCTGCCTCAGTTGTATAGGGTACATATGTAACAAGAATATGAGTAATATTATCATCTTCCAACAATTTTTCCTCCTTGTACCTTCCCCTCCCCCCAATAAGCTGCATATAGATGTCATCACAGCTGTTTGGGCTGTGTAAAAAACATCCTTGGTTATAAAAATGAATAGAGTTTGTAATATATAAAGTAGGAATAAATTACTTTGACATTGTATCATATCAATCCTTCTAGTTTTGCTGCTTAATCACTTGTTCTCATATAGAAGTGAGGTGGGAAATCTTTATAACCCTTCACGGTAGTTTACCATTGCAGGGGGTGGCAGAGGCTAGGAATTGTAGAGAAAAGTACTGGCAACTAATAATTTGTTACCAAAACTATGGCGAGAAATATTATTCTGTAGCAGCCAACAGGCTTCACCTGGTGTCTGTTTTCACGAGCCCCAAAAGACACATCTTTAAGGGAGAATGCTATTAGCTGGTACAGATTGAACATCTTCATCAGCAGTGTGAATGGAGGCCTATTCTGTAATTGAGACGCATGTGGCTCTGTCAGCAGGTGATGGCAGACAGACACACCTGAATGACAGTGTGACAGGGAGCAGAGACAGGGGGCCCCATCTAGCCGCTCTTACTGCCGGAGTGATGAGCGCACAGGAACACAGTCTGTGAATTATCAGCAGGCCAGAATGAGATGAGGCTTAGGGAGGGCTGCCAGACAGTTTGCAATGTGCTACACATTTCTTTCAGCAGTTACTATTTTGCTATGCATAGCCCCTTGCTATTAAGCAGACAGAACAGCTCATATCCTGCGGACGGATGATAGATATGTCATATCTCTGAAAAATTGTTTGTCTTCCACAGGTGTATGGGATGCCTTCTAAAGCAGACAGCACATGACACTTTTCAACACTCTTTTCGATACTGATTTGGCATTCAGGGTCTATCAAAGGAGAAATCTTTCACATGCAATTATGACAGAAAATAAAGGTGATGAAGTGTTGTATACAAAGAATGGAGAGAGATCAAAGGACTGTAATGAAAACTGATTACAATAAAAGAGCTGCTTCAACCCTGAGAACTCCACAGAACTGCTTGGGGCATGACAACACACACTTGCATGCACAAAGGAGAAGTTGTAGATAAAATCACAGACGCTAATTCATAGGAATAAATGGGGAAAACTGTATATAGCTGCTTATTTGGATGTCACACGACGTATTAAGACACTAAAGTGATGTGAAACCAGCCATTCTAATTTGGGAGAGTCTGATCAGATCCTTTTGTAAAGCCTTCTCTAGTACAGTATGAGCATAATGTGAAAGTTTTGTAAATTTATAACTTCTGATAAGATTGTAGGATAGGTGGCTATTTTCAATTCTTCTATTGTTTTCTTGATTAATCTCCTGGGGATCACATACAGAATAAGTCACTCATTTACGTTTAAACATTAGCAAGGGGACTGCTTAGTACTGTTAGTTGCATAGAAATGAAGAAATTAATCAAGTTCAGTCATCTATCCTTTTGATTCCTGTTCTGATTTAAAGCCTATTCAAATGAATTTTCATTTGCTTCACTGTATCTTTACCAAATTCCTGGGTTGTATTGAAACCATTCATTGGCCAGTTTCAGTTAAGTGCCAAGCAGTTTTATTTGCTATTTATTTTAGGGAACTTTATGCTAAGCGCTTTTCACATCACTCAGAAAGTGCTGTGCTACACAGAGCTCTATTTTTTTTTATATATATATTCCTTAATGACTTGCCAATGTCTTTGTAGTGAAAGATGTATCATTTTACATAAGGTAAAGAATTGACACACTTTGCGACTGTCTTGTTTCAAATTTTTCTGTTCTGCCAAGATTTCTCGTAAATAGTGAGCTTAGCATCAAACCCAGAAGGAAGAAGCATTTTTGAAAACTCTGCAGAGAAAAAAAAACCTTATTTTTTTCCACTTATATTCTGAATGAGGAATTTTACTTTTAGCCCCAAAGCAGAATGTGTTACCTGGAGCAACACTGACTCAAAACACTTATTTTTACTAAGAGTTTTATAAGTGATTTAGCTTCTTGACTTGTGTGAAGAAAGAACATTTAATTGTTTGAAAGCTCAGCCACAAACCTAGAAATGTTACCCCCAGTCCTGATGAAATTTTAACTAAATCCAGAAAATCAGTTTACCAGTCCTAATGTCTTTCCAAGGTCTGTCTTCTCTTCTCAAAATTCTACTCTCTCTCCATGAACGTAAGGCCAACTGCTACTTACAGCAAGATATTTTGCCCACTAGTTAGTATTTTAAAAATAATGTCTCACATAATAAGCAAGACTGCTTTTTCTCAGCTCTTACGTAATTCAAAACTAAGTAAGGTCTTTGTAAGGTCTATGGTGCATCCCAGAATGAACATCCAAAATGTGGTTAGAAATGGGTTTGTGTATTGTGCTAAAGCGCTCTGCAAAATTTCTGTTTTACTAGACACCTACTAGTGTGTTCTAATGAATACTGTTCATATCAGAGCATTTTCTTTCTTTTTTCTTGCCGGTTTATTCTTACTGTTAAATGCAACTGTTAAGAATATCAGACTTAATCTCTGCTTATTGTAGTTTCTCTCCTTCAGGCAGCATTCTTTTCTTTGGATCACTGTCAAAGTTGAGAAAACCTCTCTCTAGAGAGGTTAATTTTCAGAGAGGTGACCCTTGATAATAAGAGTGTCTTTAAAAGTGATGGCAAAACCAAGACCAACCTGAAAGAAGCTAGGAGACTTTGATGAATTCTCCTTTTTGCTCTTAAGTTATTCCAAACAGAGTGATTGTAAGGTGACTCCCTCTTTCTGTGTTGTTTGATAGAATAACTTTCCCTGGCTAATGATGGCAACAGCCATCTTATAAGCCCATGTACAACTAGCTATGGCAAATGTTTGTGTCTGTTACGTCAGGCATTTTGAGTTTTATTATTGTATGTTTTTGGCAGAGCTTTCAATACCACTTAAACTCGTTTACTTCTTTTCAAAGAATAGAGAGACATATGCTTAGCAAATGGACTGGGCCGGCTGAAAAGAGTTATAATGCATTTCATTTGATACAGTGGGCACTCTTTTAAGGTTAGTTTTTTAAAATCACCGGAATCATAGCAACAGCTTATGCTCCAGAGGAAAGGACACAGCAGGCTAGCATTATCTTAATTTTTGTTGCTCTTTTCACGACTGTTATATTAATATTTCAAACTGAGTATCGTTTGGCTAATGAGAGATTTGCAGTACAGATTGTCAGAAATGGAGCTAGTACACATTTTAAAAAACTGACCTCTGTAAGATTAGCCAGCTGAACTTTGACATAACCTTCTGAGAATGAAGACATCTCTAAATATTTCAAGGCAGAAGTCAACTTGAATCAACTTGCATCTGAATAGCGCTTTTTAAAAATTATTATTATTTGTATAACTTAGGTCTGCAAATACAGGTGTTACCGAGTTTTCAGAGTGAGATGAGTTGGAAAAATTTTCTAATACAGTAAGCAAACAGTGTAAAGCATGTCTAGAAAAGTACAGAGAAATATTCTGTTTCTCTGCAGTTAAACTGCATAAAAATTTCCTGACATTGTCAAATGCTGTTGGTCAGAAAAAATGGTTTTGTAACCTGTATGTGCAACAAAATTTTTGGAAGCTGGACAATCAATACTCTTTACAAAAGAAGCTAATCCACATTTCTTGTACTTAATATACTGCTTCTCCTTCTTAGCACAGTGGAAGTTGCAATGATAGCAAAAATTGGCACTCAAAGTGTTTAGTCTTTCCTATATCTTCAAAAGATATCTCTTTTTTAAGTTATTAGAAAAGAATGTTGACTGTCTAATCTACTTTTTGAGAGGAAAAGCTATTGATGTTTGCATAATTGTAAAAGCATAATTAATAGCAAAAAAAATGTTGAAAATAATTATGCCATTTATCACTCTTTTATGTTCCTAGCAAGTTATGGTACTTGTGCTAAAATGAGGTTTTCATAACAGAGAAATTAAAGAGCACTCATTCATTGTTAAATCTCTGTCCACTGAGAGATCTTCTTGAATTGTCTGTAACATGTAGTAATAGTTTGAAAATTAGTGAGTCATTCACTGAAATCTTTAAATAACATGTACAGATCCAGTTCAAAGTGAACTGCTTAATATACATTGTTCAATCTTTGTATACATTGTTCAGTAGCTCCAAAAATAGCTTTGAGGAAAGCAAAATGTGCTCAGAAAGTAATTTAATTAGATGATTACTGTCTACTAAGGTTCACTCATATTAGTAGATGGAGAATGATGATTTCTTAAAAAAGGTTAGTTTAAAAATTAGCCTTCATGATCTTTGACAGTGGTGGGAGAGGCTCAGTGAATAATTCTGGGCCTATTGTAACACAATAAGATGCTCCTGTGTAGTTTAGAGCTGCTAAATGAAGTTTTAAATTACATCTGCTTTCAAGTATGGGGAGAGCTAAGGTACTGGAAAGCTTTCTCTTCAGCCTTCTTTTATAATTGCACTTTGTTTTAAAGGTGTGCACCAATTCTATGATTCCATAGCATTCTCACATAGCCTTATCTGCTCAGTAAAGCTCCGTTTTCCGTTTCTTGTAGTGGAGGTGTTACAAAATGTGCCAATGACTAGATTGAGGCCTTTATAGTAAGTGTAAACTTTCTGCTAAATGTTGTGTGTATTACTGTGTTACAGTTTCCTGACATTTATATTTCTCTGGCAAATTCTTTTTTGTTAAAATTTTCTCCTCTTGCATGTTTTTTTTTGGCATATCAAGACAAAACATGAATCCTTTTTGCTGTGGTATTATTAAAACTACTTTTACATTTGTCCCTTCAAAGTTATCCAAACACGTATCTGAAGTTCACAATCTCAGTGTTTCTCATGATATTTCTTAGGAGCCTAATGTCTGCACTAATTTTGGAAAAAGGCTTTGTGACAGAAGGAGAAATGGTTATTTATAAAGGCAGAATATGAAATACCCTCCAAGTATATTTATAGAGTGTTAGCTTTGTAGTAGCTGTGTACTGTCAGCTTTTTAAGGTTTTATTTATTGTCTTCTGCAATGCCATATTGCATATATTTTGTATGTGCCACTGTATAATTGTAAACAATAAAAAACTATAAATTACTCATAAAACCACGGACTGTGAGAGTCCTGCGGACCAAAGCTTTAGGAGGACTTGTAACTTTGGAAACATCAGCCTTCATCTGTTGAAGATAATGCCATTTGTGGATGTTTGTAGAGATGCCAAAAATTCTTTCCCAACCACATGCCTGTGGTTGATTTGGTTCTTCTGCTGCAGAAGCAGCATAAGAGCTGCTGAAGTGAAGGGAAAGTGCGGTAGTGCAAAAAGCAGCCTAGTCTGAGAAACTGAGATCAAAGGATCCCCTGTGGCTTCTAATCCTAGCTCTGACTTCAACTTACATTTAATTAGAGTCAAATCACTGAGGCCTACATTTTAAAGTGTCTGCTAATTTTGGTGAGTTACTTTTTGGCTACCTGACTTTGAGATATGTTGGGTTATTTTTCTTTGTGCATCTGCATCTTTCATGAACTACATGGAATGATGGACACTCAGTACCTTTAAAAATCCAGTAATATCTTATTTTACATCAGGCTAAAGACTGATATTATCTAAACCTGTGGACTACTTAAGGTCAGCGCTTTCGCTTCTCTGAGTTAATTCTCCAAAATGTGGGCAAAGTATTACATATACCACAAGATTGTGTTAATATCTATAAAGTAGTAGACAAAAATGTTAAAGGGAATCCCTAAACAAGTGATAGACAGTTAATCAAATATACACAGTTTTCATTGTTTGTTTATGACTTTTTCGTTTGTTTGTTGTTATGCTTTTGTTTTTAAACAGGCTCTGCATAAAGGACCTAGTACAGTTTCTAGGACCAACATACATTTTCATTGAGATAGTATGATTCTGTAGTTGCAATCTAAAAACCAATTTATTTACTTTAGAGAAAGTCACCTCTTGCTTTTGTAGTGTAATCATAATTAGTTACCCTTAGAGGGAGAATTTTATTTTATTTTTAAAGAATAATCAATCATAAGGACAGACTTGTCTTGATCTATATTATTATACAATAGAACCATGGTATACTATATTGATGTATGTTTGGATACTGCCTGGTCTATGCCTACCAACTTTTATGCATTTAAGTAAGATCCTTACAAGGTATGATATCCTTAATTTTCACATCTGAATTTGTAATTTAGAATAATAAATTTATATTCACATTAATGAAAGCTTGAGCACAGAGAAAGGGAATAGAAGTCTATAAACACACTGAGTTGCTTCTGCAATCTTTCTGCATTTGCTGCATTTATTACTGTGCAGACCTTGTGTATACCTACTCCCATGAACAATATTTGCATTTTCAAGTCATTCAATTTTTTTCTAAATAAAGTTCTAAGTGTTTAGTGTGCTTAGTCTCATCCTTCACCCTTAAGGAAAAGAAAAAACAACTCAAACAAAACACAAACAAACAAACAAAAGCTTATTCCTTCCTCGTTGCCAGGAATGCTAAAATATGTACAATCCAATAATACCAAATGGCTCCTATGCAGTATGACTTATTAAAATGGAATTTACTGTCAACTTAAAATACACTGTTTAATCTTATGCTCTCTATAGCTTTTACAAACACAATGTTCATCTTGTTAAAAATACCTGCAGATAATGGAATATTTATTAAAGAGATCTTTTTTATATTACTATGAAGTACTAGTATTGTCTCATTTGCCCTATCCAGGATAAATGTTATAAATCAAAAATAATCTGTAGCCTGAGGTGTGGAATATTGTCTACTATACTGAGGCTGTTTTTCTTGTGAATAAGATAGGCAGGACAGGCAATCTGGCAGGCACTGAAGAAAAGTGGTACTACATCTTCACTCCCATGTAACTCAACCCAGATCCAGGATAGGGATGCTTCTTTAGCTGCACAGACATCTTAGTAATCATATTTCTTCTGTTATTTTTGTACTTGGTCTTGAGACCAAAGTATCCCTTGTGCTGCTGTTATTAGGGCCTTCAGTGTACGTATTTGTCATACTTTTTGGTTGAAATATCACACCAAAAGAGTGAAGGTTAACCACTTCCTGGACTAATTCAAAACCAAGATTTTTTAATTTATTTTTTTTTTTAATGCCATATCAGAAAACCCCACTGCCAAATATCAGAACTGTGAAAACCCAAAATTCTTCTGTAACATGGAGAGAAGTGTGATAGCCTAGCTAAAATACAGGTTGCAGGAATTTTCAGTCATCTCAGAAGTACTTAATTTTAAGAAGTGCAGCCCAGCAGCAGTGCTTACTTTATTTCTGTCTTGGGTATTGCAATCTACATTTATAGGGAAACAAAGTGGTAGTTTTCACTTTTTGTCGCAGCATGGCTGATTCATTGAGGCATTAGAAGTGGTTAATGACTGTCAAGGTACCAACATTTTGTGGTTGGAATGTAGAAGTAAGCAGTCAGCAATTGGGTAGCTCAAATGTTTTATTGCAACCTGTCTAGTTTAAATAGAATCACCTGTTTCTGTCAAACATCAGACATTTTATTTTACTCAAATACGGAACTCTTGGTCAGTATAAAAGTTACTGTTCTACACTAACAGGTGATGAAAGATTTCTCAACTTTTACATGCAGTTGTCTACTGCATCCTTTCCAGGTTTAGTTGCTGTGATAAGAAGTTTAAGCACGTTTGAAGAATATCCTGGAAAAGAGCTATACTGATCTCTTTTAGATCAAAAAAGAAAAAGCAAAAACAGAAGTAGGAAACCCAAGCAAAGTCTTAAACGTTGGTCTAGAGTATAGGGCTGGGTATCTGACATAGCTCTGTTAAGATTTGGACTGCATTTTTCAGGGTTTCCAAGTTACTGGACTGAACCAAGAGTGTGACATGTGGAAGTGGAAGCCCTGGCTACAGTGCAAAGGACTCAGAACTGTGAGCAATTTAGGTCTGTAGCAGATATGCATGGGACCAGTGTCTCTGTGATGTGGATCAGTGTTAGCATGTATACTTTCTCAAATTACTTTTGTTTTTCAGATTTGACAATTATTTTACATTCAGGACCGTCTTGTGTTCAGACCAATCAAACTATGTCTGTCTGTCTCTTCTTTATCCACCAGAGGTGGTGGTGTAGGTCGCTGAGCTTTTCAGTCTAGTACTCAGTTGGTTGATGCTTTAAATGTATTTTCTGGATAGCATATAGTTTCTGAAACATACTTGTGTAGCCTATTAACCAGGGATGATGCTTAATAATTTGTGTGTCTGTGTTGATAATAAATCTTACTGAATTCATGGCTTTGGCTTAATTTTACGTTGGTGTTGAAAACTGTGCTAGTGAAAATAGAGCTACACATCATGTTCCCTTGTGCTCCAAGACAGAATTCCTTGGAGACTTCTTCAGGAAATTAACATCCTTCCACACAGACATGCTTCTTCTGGGAGAGAGAGATTCTAGGGTGCTTTTGAAAAAGACAACCCTTGCTTTACAGGCAGCATATGGATATGCTGCTGTTTTATACCCCATATACACTTGTGAACCTTCTTTGGTTCAACTCTCTGTAGTCAATTCTTTTGTTTCAGAACAAATGACTTCAAGCAATTAACTTTCTGTGAAACTTTACTTAGTGTCTGTATGAACACAGTGACAGGTAGAAGTCAGTTTAAAGTCAAAAAGTTGCACAGTCAAAGCAATAGCATTTATTTGCCACAGCACAGTCTCTCTGGCAGTACAAAATTGAATCCTGAAGTACTTGCTGCCAATTCAAAACATGTGCTCATTCTGCTGAAGTTCTAGTATGTTTATAATGAAGGTATAAAGAATCTTGTCTCAGTTTTTAGTTTGGCTATCTCACCAGTCTTGCTTGAGCTGTAGGCAAAGTAGTTACTTGCCTAGAGAAGCAGACAAATACGGAAGGTGAAGCCATGTTTTCAGGTGTGAGCGAGCCAGGCCACCCTCTCCTTGTTAAAACTCCTCTCTGTGCCACAAATATGAACTGCTTTTTTTTATCTCGGATTATATCGCTGATTAGCATAATCTGGCTAAATTCCTAGCAATTTTTCTCAACTAGTATTTAGATCAAATGTTGCTAATTCTGCTTCAGATGTGAAGAATGATATACATGTCAAAAGTCTTATCCAGTTTTCATAACTATATCCATTGGTCTAGTAAGTTATTACTTCTACCTTTCTTTGCTCTGTTTATAGTGTTTTCTTGCCTATTGTGTATCCTTGAGTTTACAACAACTCAGTTAGTTGCCTCTTGATGTAACAGTAGCCTTGAAGAGGTGGGGTTGATCTTTTTTTGTTGGATTGATTTCCTCTGGAGCTGTCTATCTGAGAGCAGTTTCCTTGGTTTAGGTTTGCTGTGAAAGCTTTGCTACCTCGTAGTTTTTGCTTGCTGGGGAATATAAGGACAGGAATTTAGTGTTCCTAAATCAAAGTGTGGTGCCCTTGGGCACAAGGTGCTTTGTTTGAGTAATTAAAAACAAAAGTAAATTTTACTGAGGGTTTTTTTTGTCTAGCTAACAACTGCATTGCTCGATTGAATTTACAAACTATAGTCAATTTATCTTGCTGGATTTAGACTGCTGAGCCTTTTGTATTTAAGGAGCTTCACATTTTTTGGACTGTTATGACTTTGTATATATCTTGTTGCAACCCTGAGTGGCTATCTATACCAAGGTTTTCATAAAATTTCTCCTTGGTGAAACACTGCTATGGGTAGCAATGATGAGAGTTGCATAGAAAAAGCATCCATATTTTTACCACTGTGTCATCTACTGTTTCTCAAACTGACCTGTAGTGGTAATACTCTGACAGCTGGTCATGTCTTGTCTTTTTTTAGTATCCACACTGTTGTTGCTATTGGGAGTGGTGCACTGCTGGAAAATTTCAAAGAAAAGCCTCTTGTAAGCATGTTAGAAAAGATTTAGAATAGCAAAGACAGTACTGCTAAAGAGAATGACTTCTAGTTTTAAGGACAGTACAAGTTTATATCCTTAAAAAAAGAAACAGTAATTTAAATGTCTGTATTCTTTGAGTGATTGCCAGAGCAAACCATGAAATCCACATCCACTGTTTCTTCTGTGTGTTCACATTAGTAGCAGCCTACTCAAGTGCTCAAAGCCTGCTCCACCTTTCTGAAGGTATGCAGTAAAGGGAGAAGGTGAGTAATTCTTCAGTCAAGCAAGTGACCTCTATTTGGATTTGTTGAAAAATATGAGCCGTTCTTTTAGTATCCACAAATTTAAATGTAAAGGTTTGGCTTTTTGACATGATCCTCGAGCGTTCATAGGAATTGGTGGAACTATTACAGGGTGGCAGGAGATGCAGTTAATTGGTAATGATTAAAGCTCTCTGAAACCTGATTCCTTGAGTTTTTAGAACACATAATTGTTCTATGTAATCCAGAGCGGCACTATTCTTTCATCTATATGAAGAGATCAGAAAAGAGAGATTTAGAGCTTAGTTTGCCCCAAGACACACATAGCTGACTTAATTTTCCTTTCCAAGGGAATTTAAAGACTGTTGTTGTGACTGGTTTTTGGTGGATTATGTGTTATTTTGAGGTCACCTGTGAGTTTTTGTTAAATGATTGATTGACTGAAATTAATTATTCTGTCAGGACCGTAATGGAGGTAAGATTGAGGACACTGATAAATAGAAAAGCTAAAGCAATTCTTATAAATGCACTTATGTCTTTTTCAGTTTAAATAAATCAGGCAGAATACGTATATCCTTTATGGTGTTTTGTGTCCTTGTATTTTTCCTGCATGGTCACAATGTTGGTTTTTTTTCCTTTGGAGATCTCTAGCTTTGAAGAGAAAATTCAGAATTCAGCCTGTTTACAATAGGAAAATACTTAGAAGTGAAGTGTGTTCTCGAACATACCCTAAACATCTGAACTCAGATTTTTTTTGTTTGTTTTTATCAGATAAGCCCTTTTGTTCTCAGTCACAGAGTAATTTAAATGAAAATTATGGATTAAGTGAACAATGTCCAGACAAAACACACAAGTTTTAACAATTTATTTAACACTGGAAGTGATACTGGAATAGTAGAAACCTTGTATAAGTTGTATTTGTTAGACTGACCTTCATTTGAGAGGAGGAGAGAGGGGAAAGGCAAGGACGGACTTTTCAGCTCCTTATCCGCATCTAAAATATGCCTAATCAATTGACCTCTTTAAATGTGTGTGGCAAGTTGCATGTATTTTTGTTGGCTCTTAAAGGAGATGGGAATTAGTGCTGTATAGCAGGAAGAAATATTCTGGGTTTTGCAGGTGTACAGTTCTGAGGTTACATGACAAGTACAGAGGGACTACCTGTTATTAATATTTACTTTCGAATTGTTTTGAAGATATCTACAGTTTGAGATGAGAATCAGCTTTAATTTCACTGTGGAATGCAAAGCAGTGATTGAAAGTCAGGACGAAATTATTTGCCTGAGGCCTTTAGGACTTTTGGAATATTGTAGTCAATGTAAAGATGTTTGTTCTCTTTTAAAACTAATTTTTTTTCTTTCTTTTTAAGTAATGTAAAGGACATGTTTAAAGTGTGCTACTGTATATCTTTCTTTATGTGAAGGTTCGTATTGAACAAGTGGTCCTGTTCTCTTCAGGAAGAATGATATTAAGAGACATGCCTGTCTTTGTGAGTTTCAGTTTTGTGATTGGTTTATAGAGAACTTTATTAAATCTTACCATTCTGTTCATTTTTTTTCTAGCTTGCAGTAACAATTAAACCTAACAAAATCCTTTAATATGCTGTATATACCTCTGGAAATGTTAAACTGTTGGTGAATCACTCATTTCATCAGATGTTCCTATTTTACTGATGGTTCTCTTTTGGCTGATAAGTGTGAGATGGGAGGTCCCTAGAAGTGGGTATCTATTTTAGTAATGTATCATTGAAAAGAAGCTGTGTTAACAGTGTAATACTGCACAGGCGCTACCACGATGGCAAATGATCACATATGTGTTATCTCTTTTAATAAAGCTGTTTTGCAGCTGCAAAAACAAAAGTTTAAAGGGTAATAAAATGTTTTCTTGTACAAGTCAGTGTGTTTTTATGATTAGAGTGTGACCCACTTTTCCCTTGAGAGTCTCAATATATGTGTGGGCAAGGGTTCACTGAACACAGTACTAATCTTTCTCATACTTGTGTGTAGAAGATGCCAGACTTTTCTTCAGTTTGTACTCCAGGAGAAGGTGAAAACAGTTGATTCGTATCTTGGTTCCTGAAGACACAGAGGCCTTTGTGTCATGTGGGTTGGGTGTTTTTGTTTTTTGTTTTGTTTTTCTTTTTTTGTCTATTCAGTTCATCCTTATTCCATCTTTTTGATGTTCATGAAGTAATAGTTTAAATAGCATTCTGGAGGACAAGATCTAATGCATTGAAGAGATACATTCCATGAGATCTTGAATCAGAAAACTGCACAGAATACTGCTCTATAAACTATAATAAATGCTTTTTATATGAATTAATAAATTATTGTACCCCTCTCCCCTTGAATTATTATGTAAGTTTTGGTCATATTGCTGTAATTCTTCCTTTGTTGTATATTTTTTAAATTCATGTTTTATTTAAAAAGTCAGGGAAAAAAAAAGTTTATCCAGTTTGGTGCTATTAAAATAAATCAATATAAATCTACTGTAGTCTTATGTATTTTAACAGTATTAAATAGTTGTATGGCAGTTAACTGTAGTTAGGAAACCTCCAAAATTTGTTTCTGCAAATTACATTCATTGTCAGAATCATAAATGGAGCAATAATGCAGTCCAGTATATATTCAACCTTAATTGAAATGAATATGTAATTTATTTAACTAAGCTTTGAGTATGAAAACTGAGTGTAAATGTCCTATCATTTCTGACTCTCAATATTGGAACTTATATTTAAAAGCAAATCAAATGCAGAGAAAAATATTTAAAACTGAGGTTTACTCTTTAACATTTATTGCTGCTCAGCATGTCTTATAAAAAACATTGCAGGCAGCTCATTGTCAGTCTTAGATACATTGCATAAATATTTAGCTGTAGATAAGGCTGTGTTTCTTGAAATCCAACATGTGTCTGGGTTATGTTAGCAATATTTTAGGTTTGCTTTATTTTTAAATATAAACTGGAAGCAGTGAGAGACACTTGAAAATTTAAACACAGAACATTTTAATTTTTAAATATATTAATTGTGTTTTTGAAGAGAAGCCTCATTCTTGGCCTCATTTGCCATTTCAGCAGCTATCTCATATACGCTCTTTTATTTCCAGTGAATTATTTGTACTGGTTTGTTTTGTTGTTTTGGGTTTGGGTTTTTGTTTGTTGGTTTGGTTTTTGTTGGTTTTGTGGTTATTTTTTGTAGATTCTGTTATAACTAGTATCTTATCTAAAACTGGTCTGATTTGAATATATCTTGAGAAAATTGGTGTTGGAGAATTTGCAGTTGTGTCAGTCAGTGGAGGTGGATATATGGTTACTGTAGCCTTAACCGAGAAGTGGTCAAGATGTTTGCCTTGCACAGTCCTCTTATGTTATCATATCATAGCCAGTGCAGACCAGAGACTCAAAGAAGCTCCACAGAGGACAGTTATTGAAGCTGCCTGCCTCTGGGTAAAGCCTTTACTTAACCTCATGAGTTCGTTGTTGACTGATGCATAGAAGCTTACGTTCCCTTGGAGTCTGATCTCACTGCACATGTATTCAAGTCTGTTGGGATGGCTGTAAATGAATGATGTACTCAGCATTTAAATGTGTAAGAGAAACCTTGGTTGAACAGTAATCTGATAGAAAGGAAGTAACGTTAGAGTCCCCACTAAAACTAATACGCTTAGAGAAACACATTACAGCTTTTCAGAATTTTGTGTCGTTCTGGAGCATCTATCTGTTGTTTAGTGGTACTTTTTGTATTGCCTTTTGGGGAATGCAGTGAATTTTGTTGCAGTTTGTATTCCTTCATGTAGGTATGCAGGAACTCTCTGGGACAAGCCACTGCAGATGTGACTTAAATGTATTTCTTGATCTTAAAAATACTGAGTTGAAGCTCTGGGGTTTGTCATAATTGAGTGATCAGCTCACCTCACAAACTTCAGTGTGATCTTATACCTTTTAAACACATTTCAGAGATACTACTTTTTGCACTCTCATGTTGAGTATCTGAAATTAGAACTTGGACCTTTATATATATGTCTTATAAGACCCTTCCAATTCCTATTCTTGCCTCTTAATTTTCATCTGTTGTCTCGGTTCTGTGACCTGTAATTTTTGCTATGGCTTTTGTCATAAACTCTTAGTCTAGAGCTGTAAGTCTGTTCTTCTTCTCTGAAATAAGACAGAGATGCTGTTAAAAAAAATAGCAAAAACTTTGGTGCAACAGAAACCAGTTTTACATTCAGTAATTCACTGAAAAAATTCAGTTATTCAAAATGCAGAACAATAATGGTTAGAGATTATGAAGAACAAGCATGCAAGTTAAAGGGCTGTTTTGTGAATCAACCCACCCTTTTAATGCCTGATTGGAAGATATGTACGACACATTTCCTGTGGAGTTTAATGAAACTTTTTTGAAGATATCACTAAATAAACTACGATAGGAAATTTATATCACTCTTGGTGTTTCATTACAGAAGAATGCCATCCAGCATGTTAATGAGAAGATAATAAACATATTCATGTGATGTCAATTAGTGTTTTGCTGAGGAAATCTTGTGATCTGTGCCCTGAGGTGTAAATTACAAGAGTTACTCAAGTGGTAGATGTGGTTAAGAGTGTTAACAAAGTGGGCCTTCAGGGTGAGTACAGATGATGCAGCAAAGTACAATTACCAGTTGCAAAGATCTGTGCTGTCTTTGTGGATGATTTGTCCTTCTTTCTTTCCTGCCCTCTTATCCCCTCAAAATACGGAAGCAGGACCACAGTATCTTCTCGTAATGCCTCAAGAATTTTTCTTACTATTCGCCTTTAGTTTGAATTAAATATTACAGCAAAGTGTAAGACACTCACAGAATCACAGCATGTTAAGGGTTGGAAGGGACCTTGAAAGATCATCTAGTCCAACTCCCCTGCCAGAGCAGGATCACATAGAGCAGGTCACATAGGAATGCATCCAGGCAGGTTTTGACTGTCTCCAGAGAAGGAGATTCAACAACTCCTCTGGGCCACTCATAAAACAAAAGCCATGAGGTCAATCCAGTGGATGATAAAGTATGTGGAAGTACTACTGATGACTTCCCTACATGTGGATTTGAATCTGTGTCTATTTGCTTCCAAAAAATTATTTCTTGGCATTTCTGTCATCAAAAATATATAATTATGCTACACTGGTGGGTATACGCTCATATTCATTCCTAATGCTTTTCTCTTTTTTCTTTTCTTTTTTTTTTTTTCATAAGCTTCAGAAAACAAAGTTAAAGCACCATATTTTTTTCTGTGCTACTTGGCCATTTTGTATATAAGCACTGCATACCAGCATCTTGATGTCTTTTGGCCATTAGCAATAAAGACAAAATAAAATACTTCACATAAGTGTTAGCCAAAAGGTAAGAGAAGATTTTAATTGCCATGTGACTTATGTCTATAAAAAAAAAATGGTGTTTGTGAAATTTTAAAAGCTGTATGAGAGAGAATCCTGAGAGAACAAGGGTTACATCTTCTAAGGATATCAGGCATTCACTGTCAGAATCAGAATAATACCAACACATCTAAAGTTCATGAACTAAAGTATGTAGTCTTTTTTTAAAATGTGACAGATTTGATGCATGGTAGAGCTGTTTATTTGGTTTGTTATTAATTTGATCTATGTGGACTATATATTCTGTTAAACAAAAAAACGTAAACAAACAAAAACCCCACCTGTTTGGCTAAACAGAGAGGGGAAAGTTCTTTGTTTACGCTCCATAGTGCTGCACTCACTGTTGGTTATGTGGGACCCTAAGGAGGTAGTGAGAGATCAGTTCTTGCCTGAAAGCAGCTGAGCTTGGTCATCAGAAAAGCCACCCGAGCATAAGCTGAAGCAGGGAGCAAACGAAACCAGCAAACAGGGAGTTTGCAGCAGGAATAAAGGCATAGAAGGCTGTTGGAGGGAAAAAGGAACATACAAAAAGTCGAACTTCCTAAGTGATGGAAAGGAGGAGGCTTCTTCTGAGAGAGGAAGTGGTTTGGCCATTGATGCTGCTAGTCTTGAGAATAAGCAAGGAGAAAGACCTCACTCCATAGAGACTATATGGGTCAAGGGTAATGGAATCAAGATCCAGTGAGCTGGAGGTGGGGAAACTTCTTTAACATTGAATTAAGATGATACTTGTGAATGTGTTACCTTTTTAAGATATAGTTATAATGACTCATTGACAGGTTTACACTATTTATATGTTGTACTATGCAAGGCTATTGAGTAGCCAATAGGAAAAACATGGGAATGGGTCTGGATAATTAATGCTGCAAAAGCAGTGTTATTCCATTCAGAAATAGTTGTAGGGTATTAAAGAGGAGGTGTGTTGGATGAAAATTACTGTTATTGAACCGGTTTTTTCCAAACAGGTGGTCATCTTCTGCCTTTTGAGTCCTTCTGGCTGGAATGATGTCTGAGGTGGGAAATGTCTAACTTTGGGCAAGAATGTGTGCCAAAGTGATAATCTGTGAATCTTACATGTAGAGAATGCTTCTCTTCTTCTCTCAAGGGATACTTTTTTCTGCACAGGATAAACATGCTTTGCTCTCTCTTGTGCTGCATTCTTACTAGGTAGCTGCTGCGAGTACCCTATCTTTAGATACATGTGGAAACTGAAACGTTATTTGCTGTAATGTTTACAGTTCTACAGCCCTTAAATGCTTTTATAATGCAGTGGTAACAACTGAGTGAACTCTGGTCACCAGTCTAAGCCACAGGTCCCAAGTGTTTCAAGGAAAGACCTAAGAGACTAAACTCACTGAGCCTGCAAAATATTACTGGTTCATGAGGTTGCAGGCTTGATGCTTCTACCCAAGTATTCAACTCAGTAGTATTCAACTCCACACCTGTACTGGGAATAACAAGATGGGTGTATTTAGAGAATTAACAGAAAAAGTCAGTGGTTCAATGAACTGTTACTTTGACAAGTATAGCACCTGTCTTTTAACATGTAGACAAATGTGGGTAGCCAGCCCATTGCTTTACATTATCACAAAAGTGGTGTAGACTACTACACAAAGGTTGTGTAGACTCCACCAGTGTTTTCTGTTTCTACCCTATGAAGCTATTGCGATATCTGGTATAGTTGTCAGTAAAAGTGAAATTGTTACAAGTGGCCACCATATGGATGTATGGTAGAGATTATGAAGTATAATGTGTGCATATAGTATAACATTGGTTTACAGATAGTTATTCAATAACATGTTTCTTAATAAACAAAATACACTGAGACTTAAGAAGGGAGATATTCTTTATATGTTTTGGATTCTAGACTTGTATGTTGGGTATTTCTAGTTTTGCATGTTTCTCTTTATTCTGTAAGTCAGTAGTAAGTATGTTCTGATAGCTGCATATTGCTTGTGTTCAGCTTCCTAGTTCTGAGCTGGTTCTGAGTAGGAAGAAATTTTCCTTCTGAGATGCTAACAAAACGAATGCTGTCTGTCAGGAATCTCAATCTTTTGTGTACTTCACATGGCATTACTAATTGATGGTCATACTTCTGCAGAAAATTATTACTATCTATCTTCCTTTGGGAACTCTACGTTTATTCTCTACCGGATGCCAAAAAAGCTTTTCTTGTATTCCAGTCTGAATGTTTTCTGATGTTGCTGTTTTCCTTCTGTGACCCTCTCAGTAGCTAATAACTTTTAACTCTGTTTGCCTTGAGACAAAATGAGTAGATGATGATTGAAAAGTAAACTTAAAGAAAGTGATACCAGTTCTCTGCCCATTACTTTCATGCCTTAGTGAAGGCTGTACCTTTACTGGGTAAAGGAGAACACTGAATTAAACGTACTCAACATCTGTTTCTCAAGAGACACTTGAGCAGTGTGGAAGTAGCGCTTTTCCTCTGTGATACTTGCAGGGTCTAATCCCACGACTGTGTCTCTGTCAGTAGCAATTATCCAGCTTTTGGTTTGCCCATCCCAGGGACTTAAAGGAATGGGAGAATGAGTCTTTGAACTGACAGGCTAACTAGCTTTACAACATTGAAGAGCAGAATTAATTCAACAATTTTGGAATCTTTCCCTCTGTTCTGTTATGTCTTCTGTTCAAGAGGTTGTCTTCTCTCTCCCTCCCTCTTTCTTTGTCTCCCTCTGTCCCTCCTACCCTCTCCATACTCCCCATCTCCCTCCCCCTCTCCTCCACCACCCCTGCAGTCTAATTTTAGATTAATTACTTGCATGAAAAAATAATTGGAAATACACTTTGAACTGACTTTTTTTTTCCAGTTGTGGAAATAACCGTACCATTAGGCTAGATACGTTGCTCAGCTTGAGAGATGTTTGCAACTAGAACAGGTTTTGGGTTTTTTTTTCTTTTTTTAATCAGGTGTAACTGAAAGGGTTAACATGAATAGCTTAACAATACCATTACTGAGTTACCAAAAAAAAAGCCCACATAAATAATTTCTGTGGGAGAAGTTATTTCCACATGGTTTACAACTCCCTGCTGTAATTTTTAGTATCTTGCTTTTGTCACTTGTCACATTTCAAAAGACATTTCTTTACATTGAGAAGAGATCAAGAAGTATAAATTCAAGAACTTATCCTCATAATAGTAGCGAAAAATTAATCTTTTTTCAAAATTTAAAAATCTAATTTATGTCATCTGAGGGTTTTGCTTGCTTTTTTTTTGAAACACCAACTAAAACAAACAAAGAACATGAAAAACTTGTTAAAAGAAGGTTTTGAGTATTCAGTGGCTGATTCTCCATAGACATCAATGGGATCTGGAGATAAAACACATCTGAGATCTCAATTTAGGACTGTGATATTCATGAGTGATAATGTCATTACCAAAGAAACACAGATTTCCTTTTGTCAGCTTTCTATGTGAGGGCAGTGATATTTTCCTGCAAAGGAAAATGTTCTGCAAGATAGAAGAAATAAAAAATAACCTGACCAAAATGACAATTATAATGGCCTCAGTTGTAGATAGGATAAACAGAATCTCAGAAAAGGAGTGCAAATTTTGAGCAGTGGTTGAATTGTTCAGGAGACTTTATGTAGGTCTGGAATAGGTGAGGCTTATAAAGCCCTGAATTTACTGCAGTGAGATATCAATTAGATGGATGTGATTGAGTAGGAAAAGATATAAGCTGTGCTTGATTTGGATCTTGGGAGTTGTGATCACTAGAGTGGTGGTTACTTTCATTGTTACTCTCCTAGCCATGTTCCCATGAATACTACTGAACACTTCTGTGTAAAAAGCTCGACTTGGTTTATGGAATTTAACTTTTGATCCCTGTCAAAGTGATCTAATAGGAAACAACTGTTGTGAAGAGTGAAAGGTTATCTTGTCAGCTTGATTGTCACACAGCTTTTATATCTCCTGCAAATAACTTGTCTTCCAGGACCATTTTGTTGTGCTGAATCATTTGTTATTAAATAATTATTAATTATTCATTATCAGAGAACCGAGTGTTATATCCTGTTTTTCCAGCACTGTATCAGCATAATAGTGACAGGTTCTGTGCTGCTGTAGCTTTTGAGGTTCATTATGCATAACTAAAATAACCCAAAGAAACTATTCCTACAGTATTTTCTCGTGCTTACATTAAAGAAAAACAAATACTAGGAAAGACTTTGAAAACCACCTTCCCCTTCCCTGTGGTGGAGGCATATGGGCAGCTAATACTTAAACTTGTAGATAGAGGTCTGTTAGGAATTTCAATATGTAAAAAAGTTTTGGATCTCTTAAAGATGGATACTGGCCTGGAAATTCAGGAAGGACTTGATATTCCTGCTGCTAATCTTGCTTGAAGGTCAGGATATTCAGCAGTGAATAATTTTGTTTTAATAATTAGTTGAAATATTTTTAATCACATATTTTGGTCTTCCTCTTGTTCAGTTCCAGCCTTGGAATTTTATTGCTCTTCACTCTTCAAAATCTTTTTAAGAAAACAACTTTCACGATAGCAATAGAAGCTGGTTTTTTAAGGAAAGAAATGCACCTTTGAGCTGGATTACTGTCACAATAACCTTTAAGTCATGGGGTAGTAACAGGGATTGTCATTTATGCATTAGTGCAGCCAAAGAAACACAGACCCTAATGGACTGGTGTAATGATGCTCAGCCCACAATGTCACACACTCAACAGGCAATTTTATTTAATTATAGCATGATGCTTGCAAATTAAAAAAAAAAACCACCAACAAACCACTGTTTTAATGTGGGAACTGCAACTAGAAAACATTTCTGTAATGAAAACTAAAGGAAGACACTCTAATGACAGGTAATGGAGTGTAGTTTTAATTTTTTTTCAATGTGACACATTTTTTGTGAGTATTTATATATTATTCTAGATGTTGATTTTATAACCTTTGACTATAGAATCATCCTATATTGAATGTATTAAGTATTAAATCCCTTCTGCCCATTTTCTGTTACAAATTTCATGGATGAGCTAATAAATCATGTCAGTTTCTACTATTGTGTATCAAAATTGTTTAATAAGTTATGTGATTTAGTAAAATCACCTAGATCTGTTCTTATACCTATCATTAAACTGTTTGTTTATCATCGGTTCAAAACAGATTTTTCAGTATAAATGTAATAGATTATCCATTAGAAGTACAAAAATGTAATCAGACCTTTCATGAATCTGGGCCTTATGGAAAGGGGAAGCCCACAGCAGGGATGTTGCAGAGGCTGAGGACTCTGATTTTTGTAGTGATGAGTTTCAGTGTTCATATTTAAGTTCTTTGCCAATAATTTTATCTTAAGCTTTTCTGTGTGTGTGTGTGTGGTTGGTTTGGTTTTGTTGCTTTTTTGGTTGTGGGGTTTTTTGTTTGGTTGGGGTTTTTTTTATGGTATTTGCAGTTTGTTGTTTGATATGTTGGCTTTTTTTAATACATTGTTTAGGTGAATCTTACTTTCTCTAACACTTGGGAGAGAACTTTTCTGTAAAAGTATTAGCAGCAGAGCTTGGATATTTTTTAAACTAAGACAGACAAGAGCTTGAAAATAAAAACATGCATTTGTGTTTTTAAAGAAAAACCAAACTCACTCCCAAACTTGTCTTGATATTTTGCTCCATATTTAATGAATTATTAACCTCCAAGACTATAGTGCCTGCTTCAGTGACATTAAATTTTATCATGTTAATCTTTTGTTGTGAATGTGAATATGCTAAATTCCATATAAAATTTCAGAGACAGGGAAAAAACTTACAAAACAGAAGCAAGTATATTTTATGAAAATCGTATTTCCACAGCAAATAATTCAATCTCTTTTTTTATTGGTTTGTTTTTCATAGCTCCCACAGGCACTGGTCTATAGTGTAAACATCCACATTGTAAATATGCACACTATTTTTAGCTGGGTTTTGTATTTGTAGGAAATTAAGGTCTGAAGCTGAGAAATAGTATCCTTATTTTCTCTTACCACTTACAATTATTTCCTCTTCAATGTACTTTTCTCCTTTGATATGCTTTAAATATTATTTAAAGTCAGCTTGATTAAAATGTTTAAAAATGAGGATTCACGCAGGAGTGTTGTGTAACTGCTGTTAAAATTATAGGCTTGACATGTGACATATTAGTCATCGTGGAACATCCTAGCCTGTCATCCAATATGTAGTGCTGAAAAATATCAAGAATAAGGTCCGCAAGCAAGACACCATCAGGAGCTGTGAGGCAGAGGCTGATGGTCCATCCTGTGAGAATATATGGTGAGAGCAGAGAAGTCAGCAAGTGTGTACATTCCACGAGCATAGCAGTCTCAGAGCAAATAGCTGACCGAAGTTCTTGTGTTACTTTCCAGCCTAGAGAAGATTCAAATCACATGTTAGAAAAAATTACTTCCAAGCCTATATTTTACTGAAGTTTAGAAGCAGTTTTTCTATTACACAACAGACATATCCAAATGTATTTGCTAGAAATGGGAGTACTCCCACCTAATTTACACGGAGGGTTTTGAAAACATTTTATTGAATTTGCTGATTAAAGTAGTATACATCCACATTTCTTGTAAGTCCATCATCATAGTCCTTATTTGTGGTGTTTCACAGTGTTATTATTATTATGAACTTACTTTCCTTTACTCTTAATGTATATTAACTTGTAAGATCACAAGAGATTGTAGAATAGAACCAAACATATTTTTGAAAAGCAGAATATCAGTAATTTCAGTAATTTAATTTTATTGTTTGGTTTTGGTTTTGTTTCCATAGAACACCTTTTATTTCTCTTATTAGTGTGGTTTTATTTCCTTTTTATTAGTTTTCCTGTTTAGAAACATGTTTGGTCATATGATGAAATAATGAAATTACAAGTATCTTTTTTTTTTTTTTTTTTAGAAGATGGCTTTTCATATAAAAAAAAAGTTCACCTCTGGATCAAAAATCACTCAAAAACTGTAGCTAAAACCATTCAATGACTTTTAAATTCTTATTTGAAGCCTATATTGAGGGTTTAGGCAGTGATGTTAGTGATGTGAAGTCTGGAAAATGAGCATCATATCAGCTGGCTACTTATTAACAGGTGAAAAAGAATACTTTAAGTTCTTCAGATGCATGTGAAGTCTTTGGATAGTACTAATAGATTACAGGTGTAACCTATAATACCTAATGGAAATTATATCACTTCGTCACATAATTATGCCAAGAATACCTTGTCATGTTTTCCCAAAACTAATTGCAAACAGTGATATAACTTTTTGATGACTGAAGATGAAATCTCTCCTCCTTTCCAAGTTATTATCATTCAGAAGTGTAAGCGTCATATTGGTGGGACATGGGGTTTGGATTTGGAGCAGAGGATCCTTATTACATAGTGCTTGATTTATACAGTGAGGCACACTGAGAGCTGTGCTTTGTGAATATTAAAGAAAGGCTTTCAAATGTGTTTTGTCAGTCCATCCCATGTTTTATACGTAGTGCAACACAGACATCCTGCCCTCCTGATAGCTTTTGCTGCCACCACTTACTCTTCTACACTCTAGATTTTTGCACAATGGAAAATTAGCACCAGTAGATGGAATAAAATTAACCAGTCTTGAGAATGCGTAATGGGATCACAGAGAGACAAGGTGTTTCAGAAAATGCAACAAGCCCTTTTTACAGTTCTGATTTTTCATGTTCAGTGTTGTTTGGAGCTTTGGGTATCCTATTTCCTCACTGGTCACATTGGCATATAGCTACTGTGCAGAGGGGTGATTTGGGTTTGCATATACCTAAAATTATGTCAGTTTATATTTTTTTTGTGTGTATGGAAAAGACTTAGCTTGCTGCATTTAATCTAGGAGAAGTACTCCTCAGGTTGCAGTCCAGGGAAATCTGCTGAATAATACTTTGTAAAGATTATTTGCCCGCCCCTGGGCAGTTGAGATATTGGGATCGGGGGGGAGGGGGGGGAAGAGAGGGGGGAGGTAAGTAGTTAATCTCTATAATTTTCTTTTCTGTTGGATTGCTTTGATGTGTATTTTAATTGTGTATGTTGGAGGTAACACTTGAAATTGGCAAATCCTACAGTTTTAGTCACAGCATATTCATGTTTATTATTGGATTCCTGCACAACGAAGCTTGACAAAGAGTTTATTCTTCACTTTATTCTTAGGTAGAGACTTCATATTTTTATCAGCTGATTGAATTGTGACACGTTATTTAGGGATATCAGTGTTTCTGGTATATTTTCATACAAATTCCTAATATGCAGTTAAGGTACTATAATGGTAACAGAGATCATACTGCCTCTTGACAGTGTCAGTATTGTAGAAAATAGCAAGGTAATAATTAGTAGATAATAACACATAAATCTCTTTGCATAGATAAAATGGAGTGTGAGGTCTACAACAAATTGTACCTCCTGCTTTTTCTTAAAAGCCTGCTTTCAGTGCCTACATATTGGCCAAGCATTGACTATGCTGATTGTAAAACATAAATGCAGCTTAATTGCATCTAGGAATTTGCTTTTATGTGGGCATGTGGTAAAAGTTCCCTTTCAAACTTGATAATAGACTTCATGTATTTTGAGTTTTGGAAATTTCTTTATGTCCTACAGTGGTATGCGCAAGCTTTTTTTGTCTGGTGCAAAAAAGTGAAACAGCTACAGTTTTGCCTTCATGATATACCTCTTGCCTGTGCTTATCGAGACACTGATTGGATTGGTTTTGACCTTTGCAAGGTATCAGTTTTATAGTATGTAACTTAACTTCTTTTAATCTAGGAAACTGTGTAGACTAAAATATCTTTTAGGTGACGAAATCAAATACTCAGCGTTTGTGCAATGTTAGAAATAGCTTCCTTCAATTTTTTCCTCCTTGTGTGCATTGCATCTTATGTCCAATTTATAATTACACAGCTACATTCTTCCTGTCTTGTTAGGTCTAAGCATGATGCATTTGGGGATAGGAAGTAAATAGAATAGATTACTACAGAACCAAGGAGACTGTCTTCTTGTATTTCAAGTATTAACCTGAGAGAAAAGGTTTATATGCTGTGCTCTGCTATTAGATTTGCTAATATTGCTGTCAAGTGAAGAGTAGTTGTACAAAGGAGGTTTCAATTACACTTCAACAAGCAACATTAATCCTGGCATTTCTAATTGCTGATTTTTTTAATATATATTTTATTTTATATTGCAGTCTCTTATAGAATGTCTCTTTAT
The DNA here is from genome assembly GCA_025331215.1 of Actenoides lindsayi. Taxonomy (NCBI): domain Eukaryota; kingdom Metazoa; phylum Chordata; class Aves; order Coraciiformes; family Alcedinidae; genus Actenoides; species Actenoides lindsayi. Next base: position 28,333 of record WTSP01007738.1, on the reverse strand, counting down.
ATGCCCCTCTATTCTATCTTTATGTGTATTGTCTAGATGGATGGATACAGGTAAAATTAATGAACATAACTGTAAACAGTAATAATTCACTTTGATGACAGTTTTAGCAGGGTATAATTCAAATTCTTTTTCCACCTCAAGCAATTCCTCAAAACTGAGGGCTAATGTTTTCTCTGAAAACAAAGTCTTCAATAACCATCACAAGATCTTAGAGAAAATCACATGGGATATTGCTGGAGGGCAGGAATGAAATTCAAACATGACACCAATGTATGACATGTAACAGAACTATAGAGTAAATAAAAGAATCAAAACAAGCTCCCTGTCTTGGGAATGATTATATTAAATAATTTTCAATAGCATGAGAAAGGTATGTGATTTTTTTGTTAATATGGTGCTGAACAAATATGAAGCAAAATACAGTAGATAAAAGGACTTGTGAGCTAAACAGATAGATGATGAAAGAAGAATTCGAGCTTCTAGATGAGGAATTTTTCATCTTAAATATGTATATCCCAGGGTGTTGGAGAGCCAATATCATAGTTAGTGCATAAGAAACATTCTCAGATTCCTTTGTGAAAAGATTTGTATGTGTGCAAAGGTTTATTTTAATGTATTATTTGTTTTATTTAGATAATGGTGACTCCTTAACACCCCTTCTGTGATCTAGTTCTATACACAGCATTTAATTTGTGTTAGCACAAAGTATAATCCAAACAACCACTTTACTATCATTATATTGATGATTCTACCGTGATATCGGCAGTGTTTCAATCTTAAGAGTAAGGGATGACTGAACCAAATTAATACGAAGCCTATGTTATTGTGCTTGGTAGTCATATTGGACAAAGTATACGTAACTGGAAGAAGTTTTAGAATTATTTTTTTTTCTGGCTTTCAAATCCATCACTCAGAACTATTGAAATATACTACTTCAGCTCATTATTATTTTTCTCTAAGATTGAGAGCCTGCAGTACATGTAACATTCTAGCAGGAAAAAAAATAGTGACTTCGCTTTTTGGTAACTCTTTATCATGCGGTTTAAAGAACTCTTCCTTTAATTCTTCATGTCATTAAATTATGAGATATTCCAGAGCCAAGCCATCTGGCTTCTATAAAAGTCACAGAAAGATCAAGGACATCTCCAACTGCTTTTATTGACCAGAGCTCCTCATGAGCCTTTAAAGGGAAATGTGGGGGTGGGCCCAAAGTTTGGTTTTCTTAGCTTAAAGTTCTCTTGCTGATGGGCCTCAGAAGTGAAGTCAGCTTTCTACAGTGTTTCACAAACCTTTTATGACTACAAGAGTGTAAACAAGGTAAAGGTCCACTGTGTTTCTCACTGAATAAAAAGGAAATTCTGGAAATTTGATGTACCTTTCTTTGTTTAGTTCTTCACAAGCTCCAAATGATATTTGTACTGCAGACACTTTGAATTGAAATATCCAGTCTGTAATGACTTGAAATGAAAGAGAAACAAACAAACAAAAAAAATCTAAGAGTTGAAATACAAATGGTGGTTGTCTAAGACTTTTTTTGGCATGTGTGTATACCCTGCGTCTGTCATGGTAAATTTAGGTAGAAAATGCTCCTTGTGTTTATAAAAGACAAAGCCTGGGAAGAAGTTTTAGCAGCCTGGGGAACTATGCAGTCACTGACAGTATTGCTGCATTTAAAATCATTGGCTTATTACATGTCCATTTCAAGTGGCTAAGTTAGCTTACTCTCTAGTCTCAGTTTTACTTTCAGTATCATTTAGCAGCTAAGAGATGGGGTATTAATGTCTGTTCTTGACAGCATTTTGCAACCGTGTAGAAAGTCTTTATCTCTGAATTGTTAATGTTATAGCAGTAAAAAAGGAAAAAAAAAAGAAAAAAAGAAAAAGCTGTAGGTGATAGAATAGAAATAATAAAGGTCTTTATCTTTGTTACTTTTTGCAAGGTGCCCAAGACAGTGATCTCATATTTAGGAGCTTCTTTGTCTTTTGACCAGCTGAAGGCTTGTTCCCTTGAGTAAATGACTTACAAGAATATAGTTATAAATCAGGGTTCAATAGAAAGATCACAAATATAAATCTTCAATTGTTTCATTCATAATGTGAACCCCTTGCTTTCGTACTTTTTTGAAATGTCTATATACCCTGTCTGCCCTATGACATCTTGATGCAGCTGATATATAGAGCTTTATGACCCTGATTGTCTAGAAGCCAGGGCATGGCCCAATGACAGGCTCCTTCAAGGCTTGACTGCAGAAGATATACCTTATAGACCTGATAACTATTGACTTGATCCATGTATTTATGTTGTTGTTTTGCTTCAGGTGGGCTTGGAAGGATGCTAAGGTTAAAGAGAAGAGAAAAAAAAATTGGAATCCATGAGAGACAAGAAGATACAGCTAAGTAGCTTAGTCCCCTAGAAACCTGAAATTGCAGAAATTTTACACAAGTGTTAAGAACAACTTCAGGCCTGATGAAATCAGTTACAACTGTTAATTTAACAAAATACAACACATCTTCCAGATGAGATACTGATGGAGGCCAGTGCTGCTGACAACATGAACATCGTGTGCACATTTCAGTAATAGCCTCCCAGTATCAACATAAAGGCAAGGCTTTGCAGGGAGATATTAAAACAGCTGGCATGTTCTAGAAATGTCTTCATTACACCAACAGATTACCTTAGCTGTTGTGCCCTGGTCAACACTTGATCCAGGATTCTCAGGTAGATCAGTTTCTAACTCTAGCATTGTGCACAGAACACACAACAATAATGCCAATGTCTTCCAAGTTCTATATGCTTCTAGTCTCTAGCTTGGAGGAGACTGAGGGGTGACCTCATTAATGTTTATGAATATTTAAAGGGTGAGTGTCAGGAGGATGGAGCCAGGCTCTTCTCAGTGACATCCAATGATAGGACAAGGGGCAACGGGTGCAAGCTGGAACATAGCAGGTTCCATATAAACTTAAGGAGAAACTTTTTCATGGTGAGGGTGATAGAGCACTGGAACAGGCTGGCCAGGAAGTTTGTGGAGTCTCCTTCTCTGGAGACATTCAAAACCCACCTGGATGCGTTCCTGTGTGACCTAATCTAGGGGATCCTGCTCTGGCAGGGGGGCTGGACTAGATGACCTTTTGAGGTCCCTTCCAACCCCTAACATTCTGTGATTCTGCGATAAGACATCAAACTATTTCATACTGGTACTGTGATTACCACAGTGACAGAATAAATTGCTTAAGGACAAAAGTTCATCCTTTTTGTTATTAAATAAATTCAAAGCATTTTATTTTTGCATTTCAGACTAATAGAGAAATTAAAAGTATGAATACACTGTTACATGAAATACATGACTAAAGCATGATAGGGAAATACAACAGATAGACAAGAGTGGGCAGATTTACCATGCACCACTCAGAACTACGAATTTGTCTGACATCATCACTGGTTAAAAGACAGATCTCTGCTTTGGCTTAATTACACATAATTTATTTGACAGCTGAAATACAAACCTAAACAGTCAGTCAGCTAAAGATACACAAAATTAAGTATTTCATGCAGTGTCCAACCCTTTCAATCTTTATTAATAACTTAATTACATTAATTACACCATGGTTTAAAGTATTGCTAGTACAAGAGGGGGAAAAATGATAGATTCCCCTAAGTAATGAGCTGCATAGCAATTCTGTTAGAATTAAGACTATTAGCAAAATGCAAAGTAGCAGTAATTTGTAAATATATGCTCCATAGTTCATAATTCCCATTGTTCCACCCCATAATTGTTTTCTTCAGCAAACTCCGGCGGACATAATTTTGGAGGGCAATCCAAATATGTCAGAAGTATTATCAATTGAAGACTATTCTCAGGCTGGGCAGATATCTGAAAAACTTGTTATTTTCACTCCTTTGGGGTTGTTGCTGTTGTTGTTTAGAGGTTGTGGGGTTTTTTTGGCCCTGTCTTCAGCAACCATCTGTAGCACTAAAATAACCTGAATTTTCCATATTCTGTTCCATTCCATGATGCGATACCTTGCATTGAAGTGCTGAAACCTTTACATATCAATTCATATCTAAAGATAGTGTGGTAGATCCATGTAGTGGATCAGGTTTACTGGCTTTTGTTCTCTTGTCTAGGTAATGCTCCCCTTGAAGAGTATAAATTTATGGACAGTTCTTCAGGGAAGTTATGTCTGTTCTAAACTGTTGGACCAAGTAGGCCTGTGTAAAAATAGCTATTTGCCAGTAAACTTTGTGAGAGTTAGGAATTATAAGCACTCTTTTACGGTAGTTAGGTACATCTACATTGTACCTTCTTAAGGGATCAGGCTCAGTATAGCCATATAAGCTGTAATAATAATGATTAAGAGATATTTATGAATATAGCTTCTCTATTTCACTTATATTACTGTATATTCACCTGTATTACAATGCTGAATTGTAAGGGTGCTTGCTTTCTTTGTCATTTAACTAAAGAACTTATTTGAATCCTTGAAATAAAATTGGAGCATGTTTAGTTTAACTAGGAAAAGTAATTATTTCTGAGGTGTAAACTGCTTAAAATCAAAAGGATGGCACCTCCTTAATGGCTACGTTATAGTTGGGATATTTGATTAAGCATCTTTTCTAATCAAATTAGACTTCTAACTTTAAGAGGTTCTTTGAGGCATTACCTTTGGCAAGAAATCTGATATGCCTTTCAAGGGATTCTTTTACAGTGAATTATTCTGATAACTGCAAATACACATTCCTGTAAGGATGTCCTTGTAAATTATTTCAAGATTTAAAATTATTTAAATTATTTCCATTGTCTTCAGTATAAGGTTTGTCCTTATTATAATTCAGAACCAAGTGTTATTCACAGGGAAAATGTTGCTATACCTCTTGGCTGGAACTGCCAGGGACAATTTGAGAGATTCTTCTAACCAACATTTTAAAATGTAGAATTACAACAAAATGGCAAGGTATTTAAAACATTCATATTTGGACTTGCTTGAGTAGTGATTCAAAGTTAAGGAGTCAGTTGCATTTGCAGCTTGTCAAGGGTTTTGGTGCTTTGTCATTCCATGCTACTTCACCGAGTGTGTCAGTGTGTTTGCCTGGGAGACATGGATAACTAAATCACTGAAGTGCTTGCCTGAAGTGTTTGACTATTGTTCTACTTACCATCTAAAGAAGCTGAATAACTCTATGGTATACACTGCATGAGCTACAGAAAGGTGCTTTTCTTACTCTTGCCATGATAAATTACGAAAGTGTCCATTGTAGTCACTTTATGACCATTCTTTCTTTTACTATGGTCTCCTGTCATCTGCCTTTATCATTCTGATCAGTTATTTGATGCTTAGTCTTTGAAGGTTCCCCAGATATGATATTTTTATATCCTTTAATACTTTTGAAGTTTTGAAGACCTAGTTAAAAAGCTGTCAACAGTGATAGATATCTTCATAGATGCCTCCATATGGTCACAATGATGATTCTGCATACTTTCAAAATTATAATGGAAATATTTTTCATGGTAGAACTGTTATAAGCATACTATCCAAGGTTGCATGTTTGGGATGGAAGGCTAGGGATGCTACATAGACTGCTTATTTGTCTAGAAGTAATTCAGTGGTGATCACAAGAAATAAAAAAATGTTCTTCGCTTGTTTGTACCCCAAGACTCTAGATGTCATTTTTCTAGATTTTAATTCAAGTACCCTTTATAAATTTATTTTTAAAAGGAAAGTGAATGTTTATTTAACTTAGTCATGTTTGTCTTTATGAAATACTGATACCTATGTGAAAATATTGCTGTATGATCCCATTGGAAATATAGCATTATCACAACTATGTATGAATACATGGTTGTATGTGTGGTCCTGAGTAGTGCAGAACCACCTTTATACTACTTTTATTTAATCCTGATTAATACAGAAACAATCTTTTCTGTTGGTTTTTTTGGGGGTTTTGTTTGTTTGTTTGCTCTTAGAATATCTTGTCTTAGCCTTCTGTAGCCTCAGTCCTGGAAGCGTATACAGGTGAGTACAATTGTGTGATTTGTTAATTGTTCTGCCTAGTGCATGGTGCTACAGTGTGTACTGTGGACTCTATAGGAGGTATCTTTTATATTCCTTTCATGATATATTCCTAAAATTCATCTAAATTACTTTAGTATTTTTATTTTTGTAACATGGTAGGAAGTGGAAAACTCTGGGAAACGTGCATTTTTGGATGCCAGTTTTAATAAAAAACTGCTTTTTTTTTTGGTAATATTAATGCCTGGTTTAGAACTCTAGTCGTAGAATTCCCAAAGGCAGTTCTTTATGAAGTGCATTTTACAGAGCCTTAGTCTTTATTTCTTTTATTCAATGGGTATATAGTTATTGTTTCCTGAAGACTATTGCATGAGAACAATTTATATTGAATTATGAGACGCAGCACATGTATAAATTCTTCTGTGATGATTTTCATTCATTTTTCTAAGATTGTCTTGATTATATAATGATATGGAGAAATAAATATGGGCTATTACATGTAAAGTATAGCTAGATGTAAATATTTTGTGGTAAAAAATGTTAAGTTTCTTTTGCTTGAATTTTTTTTATTTTGTTGCAAAGGCATCTAATTTTGAACTTTGTAAGATATTCAAAATGTAGTTAGGCCACCCTTTGCTGTTTTAAATGTTTTGTGAATCTAGATTAATTACACCAGAGTAACAGTCACTATATAAATCTGCATTATGGCTGGCTGTTAAAGAAAAACAGTAGGAAAATAGTATTTTGAGAAAGTATTATGACAGTATTTGCTTTCTCTTTTTCTTCTTAACTTACTCCTTCACTGAACCTGTTGGGTGTTTTCCTCTAACACTGATGAACACTTGAACAGTGAATGTTCAGGTGTGTCCGTGGTTGGATCAGAGCTGTTTGTCCAGCCCTGAAAAAGCACCTATATTTGAAGTGGATTCTGCTATTGTAATATTTGGTGAATAGGATTTCACTGTGTACTGATCTGTGCACAGTGAGAAATAGGTCCTTTTGCACACTATTTGTAATGGAGTGGAAAATTACATTTGCCATTGCAAGAACAGCCCCATTAGTGGGAAAGCAGATTCTCTTGCAGAGAGCTGGAATGCACCTCAGGCAGTGTCAGGGTGACAGTCCAAATAATGGGAGTTTGGAATGAACCAGGAGACACTAAAATGAAAAAATGCTTCTCTTTATACATTGTGGTTCCTCCATAAACTTATTGCTATATAAGGAACAGTTTGATTTAATACAGCATAAAACTAAAAAAAAAAAAACCAAACAACCCACACATTTGAACAACTGTTTATAACTTGTTTTGAGGATGAAACCAGTAGTTGTGAAAAGGAAATGCAGTGATTTTATTCCTAGACCACTATCTAAATCAGAGTGAAGTTGCTAACATAAATAGGAATGCTACAGTGTTTTGTTAGAGGTTTTTTTTGCTTTTGGTTTTAAGTAATACTGCAAGTGTTGTCAATTTTATCTCAACCATATGGATACTTCAGGAACTGAGTAAAAGATCTTACATGCAAATGAAAGCATCTAATACACGGTGCAGTCATCCCTGACATACCCTTTCTAACAACTTTTCTTCTCAGTGAAACTGTTCTGATCTTACTGCACCAATGAATGATTAACTTCTGAGTAGGTATATAAAAAGAATGATGTCAGCTGTATTTTAAAGTACTTACAAGTCTCTGACAATGAAGATAAATCACATATGTTGACAATTCAAAGAGTATTTATATTCCCTTGATACCTAAAGAAAAAAATAATACATTAGAACTTTTGATTTCTTTGAAATATGTAATATCACGAACATTGGATACTGTGACTCACTTCACTTCTTTAAGTGTATTAGAGGGCTAGAAGCGTGTTTGGTAGAGTAGACGTAGAGTGGAGTAGACTATGCTCTAGAATTAGTCAAACCTGAATTTATTTAAAATCTGCTATTTCCTTATTGAAGTTGTATCCTTGCTGACTGAAATTAAAAAAAAAAAAAAAGAAGAAGAAAAAATGGTTGTTGGGGTTTTTTTGACTGAACCGTAGCAACTGATAACTTCTTCAAAGTCCACAGCAAATGGTTGTGAGGTAGCAATGTAGAGAAACAGTACTTCTATCATACAGACCTGAAGTTTAGAGAGAATTAAAGGGTCTTAGGTTTCATGAACAGTTTTCTGTCACAATTACCTGCTGAGTTTATAGTCATTAACTTCTCTAGGAACAGATTGAAATGGTAAAATTCAGATTGATGCTTGAATGAAATATTTGCTGTCAAAGACTGCTGCAAATAGTTAGGCATGTTGAGCCTTGATGATTCACAGATCCTGGGACATTTAGACAAATATCTATTAAGGTTTTTTTATCCCCTGTTTTGCCATAGAATTTCTCTGTAGGGCATCTTCTGTTTTAATTTCTGTTGACATTTTTCTTATTAATATTGTTACATGATTATTCAGTGCTTTGAGCAATATATAATCTTTTTTTTTTTTTCAGATAATAAACTTCAGTCATTAGAACATTAACAAATTTGTTAAGGCCAGTATTGTTACCTGTGCTTAAGAGAAGTATTCATACTGCAATTAAGTTGCAGCTTTTTAATTCAACTGAAAAAGTAGGCATCAGACATTAGGTGTAGTGAATTTGTAGAGGATGGATTTGTTAAATGAATGACATGATTTTTTTGCTTTGTTCCTCATCTGCAACATACTTTTGACCTGTCTTTGTCTTAGGAATGGCACCTTCTAATTTCCTGCCTAAATTTTGAATAGGTTCCCTATTCCAACACAGGTGAGAGAGAATTGAAACTTGGGGTAAGTTAGTATTGGTAGTCATTATTGGATCCATCCACCTTCTGTTTTGTTCTCCTCGGGAGTGAGATTTGTATGTGTTGGCTGCTATCCTCGAAGATGTAAGGAAATGCTTAGAGTCAGGCTCATTTGTATGTTTCTGATAAAAATATTTTTCAACATCAGGGCCAATTACCCCTGTGTTAGGGCACCATTGGATTTATTCCAGCAGTGATTCTAAGGCATAGTTTATGGAGGAGGGTCTGCAGTTTGTATCATTGAGCAAAGACTGAGGCTGTCCTTATCTAGATCAGATTCTTCATTTGATAAGTTGGGATAATTGGTATAAAATGCATTATGTGAACAGGGCCTGATATCCATGCCTTTGATTTTTACAAGGGTGTCTTGACAATCTGAGTGAATGCCAGGTAGTCTCTGGGCCCATTAAAGCAAGTCTTAATGTTCATGGTGGACAAATGAGCAGTTTACATAAATGTTAGTCTTTGTTGAAATGTAATCAGTTTTTGAGCTAAGATGATCTTTATCGAAGGGGAATATCCACAGCTGCACAATGCAAGTCCCTGTACTGTAAGGTTTTAGAATAGAATTGTAATTGAAATACTTAAACAATCTTATTAGCAATAAACATTTTTTTTCCCAACTATTTCTTCAAAAACTTCAAATCCTGAGAACTTTTAAATGAAATGATATATCTTGGTTTTATTTTCTCTGATAAGAAGATGCAAAGTGTGGGGGGTGAAATAAATATGTTTCTGGATGACACCGTCTTGGCATTTCTACACATTCTTTTCTAAATATATTCTTTATCTTAGCTGTCTTGAAGTACTTTTAATATAATTAAAAGCACAGAATGAGTGCCAGACTTGTCAATTCCAACAACAAAGTGCTGAAATTTTCAGTGAAACTGAGAGATCCATCTCCCACACATTGTAATGAATAGGTTCATAAAAGGAAAACAGTTTAATTACATTTTAGTTCATGGATTGGTAATAGGCTGGAGTATCTAAATTGAATAATGTGATTCTGGTAATAATTATGTGTAAATGAACTTGTTTAAATGATATTTTACAGCTTCTTTATAAAATTACAGCTAGAGGCAATCCAGTGATAGACAGACAAAGGCCATGCAAAAATTATCATAAACTATTAGCTTGTTTGCAAAGGGTTTTATGTTAATCTTTTAGTACTTAAAGCACTCTGCAATTAACATATCACGGGGAGCTGCCTTGCAGCAAAGGCATGCAAATTAAAGTGCTCAGATAAAAAGCCATTCACATAAAAAAAATCAAAGAAAGGGTGGCATAGTACTCAAAGGGTACTGGTTTTATATTTGAGATTAAGGAGGTGTAATGATTGTGTTATCTAACTAGGGTTGTAATTAAAGCTTTTCTCCTGCAGACATGACAATAGATACAGCATTGATTTAGTTGTTTTAATTGTGAAAGTCATTTTATTTCAGGGCAGAAGATATGAATAGCCTAAATCAAAGGGCTAGAAGATTGCTTTGTTGATAGTACTTGTTCAACAGCTGCCTTGTTGCTTAATACACAAACAGGGAGAATGGTGAAAGAGATCCTGGGAGGTGCTCTGTGTTGTAATTCTCCTGCTGGTTTCCTTTCCTTTCATGAAAAAGGCAAGGATCTGTGTAGTGATTGTAAACAAGCAATCTTTTCATACATCACCAATGTTTTTCCTCCCTTAGTTTCCTCTGAACAAAAGAAGTCATAAAAGCCTTGAACTAACTTTTACTACAGCTCTTTCCAAACTACAAAAGTTTTTGTAATAAAACCATCATCTGCTCTCGGGGATATCACACTTTTAGTGGCAAACAAAAAGTCTCCATGTGGCTGTAATTCCTGTTATCAGAAATGCCACTGTAACAAAAGGGATGTGCTGTGGGGAATTGGATGTTAGATTTTATTTACATTATGTTTGTGGCTGTAGAGTCTCCACAGTGTTAGATTGGGAATGGGTAACTTCCCTCCCCGCCATCACTATAGTAACAGAGTAGAAAATGAATGATCAAAATAAAAAACATCTGGCTAGATTCTCAGCTGCCATACATAGCTGTCTTGTCTATTCTTGGTAGTAGGAAAAGGCAAGGCCTAGTCGCTGACGTGGGAACAAACCAGATTGAACCTATGGTGGATACAGTTGATTGGTTTGACATTCCTCTCAGGTATGGAAAAAGTTAACTCAATATGACATGTCAGTATAGCTTATTGCCTCTCTGATGTGGAAGAAGTTAGCTCAATATGTAACTACATGCATGCAAGAGGAATTGCATAATTTTTCATTGTACCAGTATACTTGAAGTGTATCTACAGTCTTTCTATTATGAGAAGGAAACGTGTGTTTTCTCTTTCCTTGCAAACCAAAACAGGGATTAAAATGGTGCAGAGTCTCACATAAGAACTATCCCAAAGTCCCTTGCAGACTTTGTGAGAGACTCAAATATACAGTAATAAGTCTGGCTTTCTGCCAGCAGACCTGCACATTTCCTAGTTTGGGTTTAAAGTAGGAGCCAATATATCACAAGAGAAACCATTCTCTTGTAATTATAAGCAGTAAGGACTGGTGACACTTTGTCTCTGGGACTACACTCCACTGATGGTCCCTACCCTTATGGCTGCTGGAATATTGGGTTAAATTCACATTTTTCCCCCATAATTTTCAAAGCCCTCCATGGAACTGGCTCAAACTATCTAAGAAATTGCTTTTCTCCAACTGTAGTGACAGATTCCCTTGACAGCTACGTTTCACAGGAACTATGAAACTGTCAACCTTGAAGATGATGCTTGTGAGAGCAACAGACAGAGCTTTCTCAGCAGCTGGCTCAAGGCTGTTGAGCCTAGTTCTGGAGGAGGATAGAATGTCCACAAATCTCACTCCCTTCAAAGCTGTGTAAAATTTGCTCATTCAGCTGATGTTATTTGCAGCCAGAGGAGAGACAGTGATGAATAAAGTAAAAGGTGAAAGACACTGTCGGCAGAAAAAGTTCCTGGGGAAAGCGTAGAAACGAGACCATCTGACAACTTGTGTAGCAGGGTGGTTATAACCTTTGTTCAAATAATCATACTGGGGAGCATGGCTTGCTTATTTTAGAAGCACTGGAAAGACAGTGTTGTAAAAATGGTCTGAAATTTAGAGCCTGACTTCTAAGCCAAGGATTTCCATAGATTCTGGCTCTATGTGGGGCTGTAGCTAAGATAGCATAGCTTTATGACCATTTAGCATACGTTGTGGTATGTATTTATTTATATTTATGTGTATATATATATATAGACTGCTGAAATTCATATGTGTGTGATATTATCAACGTAAAAAGTTTTAGGTTTTAGGATTGTTGTATCATTGCTTTAAATTCAGCCCTGGATGGAAGAATCATACAGCTACGTTTGCATAAGCTTCATTACTTACTTCCTCCCGCCTCCAAATGTTTACTGGAGTAGCTATTTCTTGCCTGAAATATTTTGAAAAAAAATCTGAGAAGAAGTAAGACAGATCTTGTGGGTGTTTCGCAGTATATTGTGTAAGAATTTCTGGTGTTTTTTTCTGGAAGGTAGAAATTTTTGTAGCTATTATATGGACTTTATTGTATCTTACTGAGGTTTAATCTTTAGTCTTACAAGCTCTCATAGTTGTAGGCTTCTACCCGTCTAATTACAAAGGGCTTGAAGGTAGGATACCATCTCACTGCATCAGGCTCTTAATTTAGTATGAAAAGTCAGACTGAAGATAAAGATATGCCTGGACAGGTTGTGGTTGGTGTATCTGTAGCCCTGTGTGGCTGTTTTCAATATTTACTTTTTACATGGGGAAGAATATAGGGTAATACTGTTTAAGTAGGCACAATGCATAAAAACACTTCTGCTTAAAGAATTGGTGTAACCTCTTTAGAATAGAATAAGATTATTTCTAAAAGGTATTCCTTGATTCTAAAAAAAAAAAAAAAAAAGGAAAACGTTTTAAAGCTGTCAACTGCATTAAAGTATTTAGCAATTCAGTGAAACATCTATTGGCAAGATCTTTAAAGAATCTACAGAGGTCTCTGAATGGGGCTTTGTAGATTTCTTTTTTATTTATTTTACAAGAGACTGTTTGCAATATAACTCAAACTGGAAATGTACATGATCCATCTATTACTCTTTAGGAAAAGGATTTCTTGGAAGCAAAGTGCCTTAGGCTCTCAAGAACTGTACTGATGACTAGGAACTCGCCAGTAGTTTGGGTCTGTCACAAGACTAGACATCTGGGGGGGGATGGAAGGGTTTACAGTGCCTCTCATTAGAATTATGTGTACGTAGTAATTGGCACAAACAGATGTACATTTTGAAAGCATTCCAAGAGTAATCTTGTGGTCTTAGCGGTAAAGTTCTAGTCAAGTAATACTGTCTACCTGTAACTTCTGGCTTTGGATTTCTCCCAGGCTTGAATGCTTTTAACAACATTTAACCTGAAGTCAAAGATTTGATCCTAATCAGACATTATTTCTCATGTAAGGCCTTTATTGCTTTCCCATGGACACAGCTCTCCTTTTGGCTTAGTTGTTTCTCAGTTCAACCAAACTCTTCTATGGAAATATATTCCTCACTTATGCTCTCCTGATCAAATTTTCTGTGGGTTTTTTTAGTGTGTTTAGTGGGACATAGTGAATTCACTCCCAAACGTCTTAAGTTTGGTGTTTTTCTAATGAGGAATTCTGTTGCTGAAGACACTGTTATTCACTGGGACTAAAGTTGTTTTGCCCAAGTTTCTTTCTTCCTGATAACTAATGGGAAGAGCATGTATTCAGTGCTTTGATCAATGGCCATCTGTGCTTGTGCTTAATGCTTGCTTAATGTTGTTACATCACTGCTCTGAATTCTGAAACTCTCATATTAAAATATAGACTTTGTAACTGTGCACTTAGTAATAGCAGACTTCCAAGTTACTGTAGGGAAAAAAATCTAATAGATGAATAAAATGGCCACTGTGATCTTTAACAATTGTTAAAGGTGTAGGATAAGGCAGTGGAAGATTGGTATAATTTGAGTTCATTCAGTATTGCAGAAAGAATATGAATTCCTTAGAGGTTATGAAATTCCCACATCATTGAACATCTTAGTTTATGTGGATCAAGTCATATGCCATATATCCCTATACCAGGGACAATGGAAGGTAATCATCCACAATTAAGAACCCTTTATGTACTGTGTTCAAAGCATGTGGTTATTCAAAACAAGTTGCTTTGGTAACTCAGTTGTTATTAGTTAAGCTAGAGAGTTGTCAAAGAAACTAAAGGACAAATGAGTTCAGGCACTGACTCTACAGCTGAAAATATACGGACACCAAGACTGGAATACTTTATGTATTAGGAAAGGGTAATAATCTGAAAAGCATGCTTAATCTGAAAAGAGTATTCATTTCTAAAAATTAAGCTTATTCTTAATGATATATAGAGTATGTACCACATATCCCAGCCATGAGTGGCCAGGTTTTCTTGTGCTTCCTTCAAATTCTGCTCTTGTAGTTTGTGTTTGCCCCTCCAGATTCCCTCAGTACTGCTGCATTTTTCCAGTAAGAATTGTTGTTTCTTTTTGCAAGTAGCTGGTTTTTGTGTTTGTTTTGTTGTTTGGTTTTGGGTCTTTTTTTTTCCTTTTCTTTTGGGCTAGATGTCTGTCCACAAGAAACACAGAAAATTAACAACAGCAGAAAATGGTCTTTATTTTCAAAACAGGAACGTATTCCTGGGCAAATGCTGACCCAACCTGTAGCAGGCAAGCATCTGAGAGTCATCTTTGTGCCAGATCAGCCCTTGGCATTAGAGCAGATGATGTGGGCCCATCTGCTATGTACCACTTCTCAGATAGAGGTGTTTTTGCTTCACTTGGTTATTTCTGAGTCTTCTGCGGGATTGCAGTTTATTTCAGCTTCCAGAAACCTAAGGCAAATTCAAGTGCTGGGACAGAAATATACAGTACACCTGCAAAAATGGAGGTAATCTCACTCTTTGATGGGGTAAGTATATTTTATAGCAGATGAATGGAAGTTAGGGCCTTCTAGCTGATCCAGTGACCCCTGTCTGTGATTGTTATGCTTTGACCAATAGAGACAGAACCAAGAATCTATGTCATCTTCTAGAGACCTGTTATTGTTTCAAGTTGATACATTGTAGCTAGAATAAATGAGAAAATTTGAGGTAGAGATTTCGCAGGAATGTTATGGGAGAAATGGAGGTGTAATACCGTGGATGATAGAGGAAGCAGTGGGATGGAAGTCCTCTAGTTCCAGCTCAGGTCAGAAACTTTGGTCATTGAGAGAGTTTGATGTTCTTGAACTTGTGAGATGATTCAGTTGTCGTTGCACTCTAAAAGACAAAATCTGAAAACTGAAACAAAGTAAAGTGCATGCTAATGGATCTTCTGCTTTCAAGTCAGGGTAGGTAAGCAAAGGAAATGTTTTACCCACCTTTCACAGTCATTCTAGTAATGTCTGTTCACCTGCACTAAGGGAAAAAACCAAACCAAAAAAAACCTCCAACCCAACAACAACAGAAAGAAACAACAACAAACCAACCCTGAAATGGAAAATTGAATTAAAAAGGGAAAATTGTGAATTTAGCATTGGGCTCAAAAATGAGCTGAATGCTTAGAAAGGAAAAAGCTTACTAAGCAGTTCTAACAAGAAAAACAAACAGTTCTATATGTTAACTTCACCTTGTGTTTAGTCTGAGAGGAACAAAGCAATCCCCAGAAAAAGACAGACAATATCATCCCACACACTTAGCAGCACAAAAGATGGGTGGCACCATTATAGTAAGAAACCTGCTCAGCTCATGTAATAAGTTTCATTTAAACTGTGCAGAACAGAAATCTCTGAATACACAGAAATGTTCTTTTGAGTTAAATAGCAAAGCTGTGCTGAACTCTTCAGTACTCGCATTTGTAACAGAAATAGCCTCCAGCATCGACTGTTTATTTATCAATTGTTAATTGAGTTGATGTTTACTCATGATTGCAAACAGATGATTAATTTATAGCTGAGTGTTATTACTATGATAGCAAAGAGATCATTAGAAAGAAGGATTATAATAGGGTTCTCTGCACTTGTAAGTCTAGTAATAAAGATTGACTAATATAATTAGATAAAGCTTTGTAACAAATACTATTAAATTGAATCTGGACTTTATTTAAATGCACTGGCCTGTTATCTAAAATGTATTAGCAGAATGTCTGCGTTAAGTAGAACCTCTGCCCACAGAGTTTACTGTCTCCTTCAGAGATTAAAATACCTCTATGCTTATTGGTTAAATTGTAATATTATGCTCTATGCAATAATATTATTTCTATTGAAAACTCTAAAAAAAATTGTTGTAGCAAAAGAAAAATATGATATTTGCTTTCAATTTTAACATGAGATGATTTCCAACTTTAATTTTGATGATAGGTTAACTAGACTTAATTCAACAAGATGGTATTGGACTTTTTCATTTGCTGAGCCTGGTAGCTCTTTTGCATAATTCTATTTAATGGAAGTCAGAATAAGTCTTTTGTGGGAATCCAATGGCAATCTTATGGAGCATTTGATTTTTTAATTTTCGTAGACTTATGGAAAGCAACAACGAAAACTGAAGTGAGATGGGACAAAGCATTTCCAAATGTTGATTTTCCTCCAACCCTCCTCTTTCCCTGTTTCTTTTTTATTTTTTCTTTGGTTTTTTTTTTAATTTTTTGGACAATGTGTATTATTTCATGAAGCTAGTCCGAACTGGCTAGAGCTCTATAAAGATTTATCTGTTATGTTCCATGTTATGTGCTATGTTTTATGTTTAGTATGTAGAGACTCTTCTTTGGCCCATTTGTATTTGTTGGGACAGATGTAATATGAAACCAGTGTGAAAAAGGATAGGTGAATATTTTAAGAGTATTTTAATGCAGGATGAGAAGAGATACAGAGAGAACTTGCTGTAATGTAAACATTCCAGCAGCAGGCGTTTCAAACTGAAAGATAATGATACTATAGTAAATAGTGAAATAATATTACAGGGACTATAAAACCAGTCTTTTTTTTTTTTCAAAATCTTAATAGGTTACACTCTAACTACTCTGTGGTTCATGAAAATTGAATGCAAAATTTCCACTCTTTATTGTCAGATTCTTTATGGGTAAAGAAACAGAGTTGTCACCTTCTATGGCCTGAGCAATTGAAGACTTAGTGTCTTCTGGGGTTGCTTCCGCTACAGGCTGCCAGATTGTGAACCCTCAGGCTATGAAAAAATGCCTTCATCCTGATAGGTGCTGAGTCACAAATGAAGTATTTTCAGATTATTTCTTCCTAGGCACCTATCAGTAACTTTTTCCAAGAGACCACAGAGCATATATATGTGGCTAAGACTTGAAACCTTTATAGTATTTAAAACAGGAATTTAAAAGTTCTTGTCCTGTGGTTAGAAAGGGCTCCCACTGGACTGTGCAATTACTGGTAGGCTGCTGTGCTAGCTGTGTGTTCTGTGCTCAGATACATGATACTCTTCACAGTTAGCAAAACTGACAGGTCTACAGTCATGTTGCTACCCACATCCAAAATTTACTCAAGTATTTTAGTACTGAAAAAAAAATCTGTGGATTATTTTCATTCTGCTTGGTGGAATTTCTTTCTTGGAAGAAGAGATGTGGAATAGATTAATTTATACAAACTATTTGATTACTAAAAAGATATTTAGAAGAAATGTTGAAAGCCTGAGGTTCAAGAATAATAAACTGGACAATTACTTGAGCTACAGGTTCCTTACACAAAATGCTGTCACTGCCAGATGAGTGGGTGCGAATGTGAAAAGTTTAAATGCTCCTCATAGAAACAACTTGGGAAGGAGTAATTATGACTCAGCATAGTTTCAGAGAGACTCTGGGTGTGTTCATGGAGAGTTCCCACAGAAAGAGTCTGCTAGTTTGAACCTGGCACAGCAAATGAAGATAGCCTTTTGATCTAGCTGACTTGAAGGGACAAGGGATGAAGCAGACTTTAGTCACAAGTGAGTAATAAATCACTCCCAAAATATGATTTGTCTTTCCTAGAGAAAGTAAATTTGTTTTAAACTCTGTGGGGAAAATAAAATTTTTTTGATGCTTTGTGTAAATCTGTTGGCAAGTTTTAGCATTATCAGTTTTCACAAGCACTCTGTCCCAGGGCTGTCAATTTGACTATGCTGAAAAGTTGTCATACTCAAACAACTCTTGTCACCTGCTTGCCTTCTGAAATAGTGCAGAGGGGGGTGTTTAAAAAACAGGTGGGATGAGAAATGAAGAGGGAAGCATCCAAGAATGAAGACAAAATAGAGAAATGTAGAAAAATGCTATCTAAATCTGAGTTTAAGAAACCTACATGTTAGAAATGCATTTGAAGAAACACACAGAAGTCAGTAGAGACTGTGTCATCCTATTTAGAATTTGTTCCTTTATGAGAGTAAAACATGCTATGTTTTCCCTGTGACAAATGTGCAATCTGAAGCACCAGCACACAGAGGGAGTTTTGAATGGGTCTCAAGGAAGGAAAAGAGCCACTTGTAGGCAATTCACAGAAACCTAGAGCTAATGGTGGGAAAATTTGGTTTCAGATCAAATTTGTATGGAAATAGCTCAAGGATTTTTCTAAGAAGGAATTAGAACTGGCAAAACCTGGGGATGATTGTATTAAATAATGTTCCTTATGAACTGATGAAGGTTTTAGTTTTCAAAAAAATATAGTAGTGTTGGTGGAGCACCTTCCATAGAGATTTTAATTTTCATCCTAAAATTTGTGTCATCTTTCAAGTACCTGGTAGTAGTGGTGCTTGTAATCAGAGTCCCAGTTGCCATGGACCAGTAATTTGCATATTGCATTATGCTTACTCTTAGGAATCCTGTGGAACATATAAATGAAAAGACTCCTGTTTTTTCAACTGTTAATATAGAATTGAATAAATTGTAAAAAATAAGTCATTGTTGCTTTATTCCACTTTATGTTATTCCTTTGGATTTAGATCTTTTATTATTAGGTTATATACTCTGGAGATATTAAACAAGGGGGGGAGGGGTTGAAGTAAGCATTCTTTATAGCAATTTCTAAAAACTGGCACAGAGTTGGCATGTGAAAAGCTGTCATGATAATCAAATCTTTGATAGATTTGACAATGATATACTTGCATAGATAAATCCATGCAATCCCAAGAGAAATCAAATAGGTACTTAAATCCTCTCAAATATAGGCCATTTTACTCAGTTGCTGAACATTAAGCACAGAAGAATTAGATAATTTTAGCTAGAGTATACAGAGCAAGTTGACTTGTTTTGTTTTCTTCTACTCTTCTTCAAAGTTTCCAGGCCAGCCTTTCACTGAAGAATATACAATATTGTAGTTGTTTGATAAGTCTTGCAACACAAAAAGAAGAAAAGGCGGCACAGTACAGCTGGTGTTTTTAAAGTAATAGTTGTTTGACAACCTTAGAGATATTATAATTGTAATTCATTGAGCAGGGCTCTATGAGGAAGCAGAAGTCCCTGTTGGAACTACTCCACAGTTTCCCAGCTGTTATCTGTTTTCTTCACACAAGGAGAGCTTGAATCGCATCTTAAGCCTTCAGGAATGTATGGTGTGCTGGATGTAGTGTGTATTTAATTCTGGACTGGAAAATGAAGCCAATGTAAACTCTAGTTATTGCTGTGCCTTTTCATTTCTCTGACATCAGACACAAAAGGTCATGACTGCTTATGTCCCATTTACAACAGCAGTAAAGATTCAGAAAACTGAAAAATGGCAGTGTCTTAATTAAACACTACCAGAGAAGCAGTCTGTTTACAAGTGCAACCTGTATCCCTGTTTATATTCATATGCCATTTTTTACAGTGGTGAGATCTGGAGATAGGTGAAACAAAATGGCCATCCTCTCCAAAATTGAATGGTATTTGAACAGTCGTCATTCCACACTTACTAGGGAGTACTTTTTCAAACAAACCATCTTGTAAGTCTGTTGTCTGTCTGACTGGCGTAGAACCATGGGATTGTGCTTTGCCTTTTGAGGACTGAAATTTGCACAAAAGGGTGGAGCAGAAGTGATCAAAATCCCCAAACTCACTGTCAAGTGGTGGTCCAGTATGCAATGTTAGCCCTGTTGAGCCCTCTATGCTTTTTAACAAATCAGAAAAGCTAGCTTAGCATCACTCAGTTTACAAAAGAGCTGTGGAGCAAAGGATTAGCTCAGCTGATGTTTGTTCTTTTAATACTTTCTGTTTATATTAAGGAAAGGAGGTTGTCATTTGTGTTACAGTCTCAAAGAGTGTGTTAAGATTGAAACAACATGGGTTTAAATGAGAAAAAGACAGCCATTTACAACAGAGAAATAACTTCAGATTATTTTTTTTCCTCAGTTAAAGTAGAGAAGAAACAGAAACTGGACCCAGCAAAGCTTCTAATTGATTTGGAAAAGAAAACCACTAAATGCCTATGCATATAACTAAAGAGAGCAATCTTAATATAGAATAAGTAAACAATTTATTCAGCCTGGTGAATAGTACAAAAAAACCTCCTTAGATTCAAAAAACTATAGTGAAATGTGTCCTGAAAATTATTCACTGGTAGTGCTGAACATTTGTCATCTCTTATGAATTAGTAGTATAAATTTTCATATCTAATTCAAACATTAGGACTGCTGAAGAAATTGTCATTGACAACTTCTTCTTTAAATTAGTATAATTGTGAAAGAGGTGTTAAAGAAGGCCATAAAATGAAAATGTTTAGTTATGTGAGATTTTTTTTTTTAAAATCACTTGATACCATATTTTTCACTGAATATTTGTTTTACAATGTCTTACATAATTATATGTTACTGACTATAGATTTATTACGTATATAATAGCTAGAGGAACTGACATTAATATTCAAAATGTAATAAAAATTTAGCTCAGGTGATAATTTTTTGCTTTTATTGGGGAAAAAAAGGAATTTTATTTTTCTCTAGGAAGACACACATAAGATGCCTTGAACTTAGCTTTTAATTAGTATTCTTGCATCTGTCTCAAAGCCAGATAGTAGTCCTGCATTACTACTAAATATGTAAGTAGATATTCCGTTATTTCTCTTTTGTTTCTCTTCTTTCTTAAAAAATGACAAGAAAAAGCAGTGAATACTGAGTTAGGAAAGCTTTACAAGTAACTTCAATTTGTAGTATTTCCTAGGGATAAGATTTAGCATGTTGTCACTTTAGACTGCAGAATTTTAAGACTTGTTTAATACAGAAAGCTGGACGAATCCTTTCAAGCATAGCCGGTGTGACCAAGTTTGCATGGTCGAAGCGCTTGCTCAAGGAACATGATTTTGCAGTCTGCATCAGCTAGAACCATATTAATCTTTTTTTTCTAAAATCCTGGATCAGATTTGTGCATATTGGTGTCAGACATAGTATTTCATGTACTTGATGTATTTAATTAATTTGAAAACACTCTCTTGTTTGGTCTTCATTTCTGAATGTTCCAAATGCTAAATAGAAGTGAAAGCAAGGAATTCCAAAAAAAGGCTGAGTGAATAAGCTGTCCACTTGGTACTCATTTTCAATGAAATTTGACTGTTCAGTTCCCTGATGCTCTTTAAAAATTCTGGTCAAAGTGTAGGCATACAGGAAGTAAAAAGCCAACAACTTTCTAATGAATACAGTGACATTTGGTTTTAGGAGGTCATGTTGCAGGGAAGTTGCAGGACTTTGCCCTGTCTATATAAAATGTGCTTTACTTGGTTTCAGAGTCCTTAGCTGGTGATGGATGATTCAGTCCAAATGTTAGCTTTGTGTACTTACAGTCTGCCTCTGATATACTTTGAACTCTGGATGAATTTTTATATGGCTTTACATGAGTACTCGTGAAAACAGGAGCGAGCTATTTCATTGCCAGATCTTAGATGCCCAACCTGGTGCAACTGCTATAATTTTTGTAGGTGACTTGAGAAATATAGTTATTATCCAGCAGTGGGGAACAATGAATGTGTTAATGGCTAGACTGGCAGGGCTGCACTTGAGATATTCAGAATAAATACCTTAGTCAGCAGTCACAGGTGAGAAAAAATACCTTTGACTGTGAAAAATATCACAAGTGCTTGATTCAGTTTTTTATGGTACTTCATCAAATTACTTTACCTGAGGCTTAGTCCCCAGTAGCTGCAAGGAGGTTTGTTCAGTGAAGGCCAAACTGATGTAGAGGGAAGAAGGAAAGAGCCTATAGAGTTTGGAAACCTTGCTCAAAGGTTCTAACCACTAGCTTTCTATTTGTAGGCAGTTTTTCTTTATCAGTCAAGAGATCAAATTTTCCTTTCATTCTTAATGCCTTGTGTTTGCAGGATTTGGGCTTTCATGGTCTGTCTTTAGCACAAGTATTTGTAGAATGTCTTTATTTCTGGGGGAGGGGCTAAAACTACCAAATTTTAGCTGTTTCTGCAGAAAAATCATGAAGTACAAGACTTTTTCTTCAGGCTCTATCAAATCACTTCAAAGGAATGTTGTTTTTGGCCAGTGTATTACAATTACAAGTCCATTTCCCAAATGAAAATAACAATGCGATGGTGAATATTTGAGAGCTTTGTAGCACAGAAAAAGATCTAATAAATGGTATCTTAATGCTGGCATGCATCTGTTTGTTGAATGGGCTATGTAGAGAAGAGATGCTGTGGAAGGCATCATGGACACAGGATTTCAAGCAAAATAGCCATCAATGCACAAGCCCTCTAAACAATGGAGATTTTTGTTGCAGTCTAGCCCTGGAAGCTCTAAAAAGCTCTGGTTTTCCCCCTCCAGTCCCAGGTAAATAGTGAATAAGGAATTTGTTTTTGGCACTCTAAAATGTGTGATTGTTTAGTGAGAGAGGGACCTTTTACCTTAGAACCAAAAAAGTGAGATTGACGTGCAGCAGGCAAGAATACAAGACACGGGCCAAGGGAGTAAATCCCACATGAAAAGCATAACGCTGGACAACCCTACAGTCTTGCCATCAACTGCACAGATGTATGGTCTGATGGTTGGTGCAAACATATTCATTACAATTTGCCGCATCTCATGTGATAATGATTCTTTTTAAATTTTAAATCCTATTAAATATGGATTTAATTAGACTTTTCTAAAACTAGACCATTTTGTTCAGATCATGGTGGTTACAACCACAAGAAAATTTTTAAATATATTTTTGAAGTGTTATTACAGAGGAAATAACCAAACTCAGTGCTACTTTATTTATCTGGGATGAAGAGGTGAAAGAAAATTGGTTTCTAAGTAGATTACTTTCAAGATAAAGTGTTTAATTTTGTTAAAGTTTAACTAAACCTGACATACACATTTTCAAATTTTTACGCATATGAACAAGACATGATGCTATTAAACACAAGATTTCTTAAGGTTTTAGGCATTGTGGTATACCATGTGATCCTGTGAAATATCATTCATGATTTTCAAGTTGACATTGATATGAAAGTTAAAGAAGCATTTTTATATTGGAGAGATTAATGGAATTATAAATATCCTTAACTGTCCTAAATATATATATATATAATCTACCATAAACTACATTCATCAATAAAAAGCTGGATCAATGCTTAATACTAAATCATCTTCTTTAAAATAGTTTGGCAAAGAGTGTACAGATATTTAATGACTTTAGCATACATCTTTGATTTCAGTGTGTTAGGGTTGTGGGACATGCTTCTCTGTCTTAGACTCTTTGAAGATGCCCCATAGGTTTCTTTCAGATCAAATCACACCTCACAAAAACACTTAATTGAGTCCATGTTCCTCTTTTGTTTTGGTCTCCAAAAGCATTAAAAACAGTCACCAAAAATAAGCCATCCTTTTAGGGGAGTTACAGTGTGAATTGGATCTCTGTGAAGCTGTGGAGAAAACAAGCTTCCTATTTAAGGTTATCTTCACTCATTTCTTTCAGTATCATGTGAACATTTCACAAAATAGCTGACATTCCTATCATAGTGCTGTGTGTATTCTTCTCCTGTCCTATGTGGCTACTTCCCACATTTGTCAAGGCAAAGGTTGAAGGGGCTATGGACAAGGGAAATAGGTCTCCCATTCATTCCTATCTGTCAGGAGTTCACTTTGTCATGATAACATTCAAGGAGTATATTTATCTGTCCTGCTACTGGAGGTTAAAGCAAGGGTAAAAAAAGGAGAAGGGAAGAAATCATGTTTTAAAAGTTTACAAATTCTGCTGCAAAGACTGTAAACACAGAGAGGCTTGCAGTGGAATGTGTAAAATACTGCTGCATTGATAGCAATGGGGCGGCTAGCTGCTACAAATCCACTCGTATAAACAGAGGAACTCTTGCTGCAGATTGGGTCTGTTTTGGCTTAAAGTCTGAGGAACACATTGCTTTCAAAGTGAATTCTTAGGTGTCACTTCCCATAACTTATAGCAGAAGATTACAAAGCTACTGATATAACATATTAGTTTGATGGACAGAATTATACCCCCAACGCTTCCTGCTCTCCCCAATGACGCACACTAACTTAGTGTGCTGTGACAGCCGCCTTGATTTACCACCAGGCTGGGAGGCCAAGTGGGAGAGGGAACATTCACATGAACGCAGGGGCTGATACTGGCCCACAGCCTAGTTTATAAAGCTGCCCTGTAATTCACCACAAATGTGTCACCATTAAAAGGGAAAAAAGGATTGCAGATAATAAATACTCTTTAATTTATTAGCTAACAACAAAGAGATCAGAGCCAGTTGTGATGTGATTGTTTGACATAATATTGTCAAGGAAAAAAGCTAAGTTGACCAAAGATGTATATTACACATTCAAGCAGATGCATCAACTCTTGGCTTGTCACAAGCGGAGCTAAACAAAACGCCAAACAGAGGAGAGAACTGGCAAACAGCACAGTCATTTATCTCTGAAAGAGACATATTCAAGAGCAAGTGAAATAAGACATAGTTCTTTGGGCTTGGTCAAGGGCCAAGTTCTAACTATTATAAATTAAATGTTTTGTGTATCGTATTTGGCAACTGCAGCAGCTCTTGCCATCTTGGTCATGGTAGGAGAGTGTTACATTTTCCTGTCTCCTTTTACCAGAATGATGGCTTTTGTTGTGGGGGACAATATTAGAATGTGTCTCTGCATACCAATAGCCACAATGCATGCTATAAAAAAGGCATATAGGTTTTGCAGATACAAGAAAGAACTGTTAGGCTAGACACTCTACAGAATTTGAAGTTTTCAAAAAAAAAACTTTTAAAAGTCATAACTCTTATAATTTTTCTCTCTGGATTGTTTGAGTTCACAGAATATAGTCATCAATAAAATTCTTTCACGTTCATATGCTTTTAATCTGAGATTTGAACTTCATGTAGTTTATTTTGAGGAACGTTTGCTTTTTGTTTTATGTGAGCATTCTTCATGCCACCACAGTTTGCTTGGTGTCAACATTTCCACTATAAATTATTCTTGAGTGGTTTGGATGTCAGCTGTAAAAATTTTTGCCCTGGTTCTAAAACTGAATCAGAGCGTGCAGATTATGTGTTCATGCAAACACAAGCACACATCTTTAAAAAAAAAAAAGAAAAAGAATATTTAAAATCAGATTCATTAATATTATCCTAGAACATGGGTATCATGCTATACAGTCCCAAATGTGCCTCATTAATGCTGCACATTATATTATAATATTGGTGGCAAGTAAGTAACATGCAATGGCCCAGCTCTTGATGGTTCATCATTTGGTGCAAAACTGGAGTAAATTTAGTGGAGCATCTCCAGATGTATTGTAGTCTAACTGAATGCCAAAATTTCTGAATGGTGTAATGTAATCTGCATTCTGTGTGATACTCTTATACACACACTTAAGATGCATTAAACTTTTAAATCTGTAGCTGAAAAATATGTTGATTGAGCCAAAACAATGTTTTTTCATGTTATCAGTACAAAGAGCTGGAGGATGAGTTATTATTTGGGGTGGTTTTATGTGTGTCTGTTGCAAAAACCATGTAGTTCTGTTCCCTCACATCTCCACCTTTCAGAAATATGAAAACTTAGGAAGTGGTTTTACTTCTGTTAAATAGAAAATGTTATTTTCTATGAAGATTATGCCAGTGCAAGACTTGAGCATTAAACTCTCAAGCAAAAGTCCAGAACATTTTTTTTTTTGTAGTACATGGTCCTCATGCTGAGCCTTTGCAGATGTATAAAAATTTCCCATACTTAAAGGTCTATGAAATTATTTTCTTCAACATGAGAAACATCATCCTACAAACCTGAAAAGACTGAACTGCAGGAATTTTGTCTGCTTTTAGTACACTGACATTGTCTTCTAAATTCAGTCTGTGAAAGTTTGTAATGGAAATTGAAACTTCTATATTCTTTAAGGACTTGCCCTTCCTCCATTTTGCTTAACAGCTAGATCATACAGTAGTTCTCTGAAATAGGAGAGGAGAGATATAATTCACAGTGAGAAATAGATGGAGGCTCAAGTCATTCCCTCCCTGTTGGGAGGCTGAAAATTCTCGGGATGATCCAGGTCAGCAGCTCTGAAGGTCAATGTGCTTCTTGGCACAGTGACATGTAGATACGTCTGGGTCTCTACAGTAACGATGCTTTTTAGATGTTGAGCAGCCAGGGAATAGGACCCTCTGTGGAGGTAGGGATGGAGCCAGGGGACCTTCCTGCAGCAGTTTCTGGTGCATTTCATGATCTCTGCCCTCAGGACAATATATATCACATGTTTCACCAACCTATCTGGGATGAGTAATTAAGGGAAACTTTTCAGATGATACCCTAAATGAAAAAGAGGACAAGCTGTGCCAAAAGTGATAACTTAAATTGCTTCATTTTGATGAGCTGGGTAGTCACCTCCCAGGAAGAGGGAACTGACCTGTGCTAAACATGGCAAAACATGATTTGGGATAGAGAAAGAGCAGTGTGGAATCCACTTTTTGGCATTACCCAGAATAATTAATGGCAAGTCAGATGGATATATAGCAGAAAATACCATTTGTTAGAGGTAATACCTGCAAGTGTTTTCTATATATGCAAAGACATAGGAAAAAACAACCTCTGCTTTAAGTGTCTGATGGTCTTGCAGTCCATCTCATTATTCCCAGCTCCAGGGGCATAGCTGCAGATAAGGTCAAAGTTTATCATCTGCTTTATGTCAAATTCATTTTGATTTTATGCTTGATTTTCATTATATTTTTTTAATAATAATGTTGATAGTAATTTCTTATACCCCTGTCTTCCAAGTCAAATTACTGTTAGAATCTCAAGAACTTTTTAATAAAAAGAGGCAGAGATTTAAAATTTCTACAGCTTATGTGAGGAAAAAAAAAATGGCCTAATTTCCACCTCTAAATGAAACAAATGTAGAAAAAGAAAAGGAATCTACATTTCACTAGTATTTCAAATCCAAAGGCTAAAACCCATAGAACTGTTTCAAAATCATACATCCTGATGAGCAGAGATTATGTTCTTTGATGAGTTCTGTTCTTTAAATGCTTGGAGTTTGCTGTTTTGTTTCATTATGAAATAGAATTCTACTTCTTATTTCTTAAATTTGAGAAAGAGAAAAGCATAGAAAATATGAAGGTGAAATATAATATATAGTAGACTATTCTAGACTCCTCAAGTTTTCAAAAGAAACATTACAGACTTAACTCCCACAGAATATGACATTTAGAAATTCAGACACAATTCAAATGAATACAACAGCACACCATGGCGTCTTCTAGGAATCATTCTTTATAAAGTTAATGACTAAAATGTATGTGTTCATGCTTATTAACAGTAACCACGTTATATTTTACCTCACTGCTCTTTAAATATGAGGTAGCTTACAGAAAATTAATACAGGAGCAGATGAAAAACAAATCACATTAATACCACACAAATGCTCTAAAGAAAATTAGAAGCAGGATGTAAAACCATATCAAAACAGATATGATGTGTGCTGAGACACATGACAAAATGGATGTAACAGATGAAGAAATGGATGCAACATGCTGAGGGCTTAATGTAACATACAGCAAAATTGCCATACCTCATACTGAAATAAATAAAACATAGCATAATACATACACTGTAATGAATTTAATAAAACAGATAAGAGAATCAATTAGAAAGTGTACTAAACTGAATAAAACATAGCAATACTATAGACTGAATCAAATAAAAATATAACAGGCAACTATATTGTCACGGTTTAGGGTCAGAGCGGCCCCTTAGACCTATAACAGACGCTGTCTGTTAGCTGCCCTCCCTCCCCAAAAGGGAAGAGAAAGGGAATAAGGGAGAGAAACTTAGTGATGAGAAAAGGAAGCTAGAACAGCTGTAATGAAAAGTAAATTAATAATAATAAAAATGGAATATATACAAATATATACAAAACTAGTATTGAACCCAACGCCCCGATGGTAATTCCATCACTGACACCACTGATGCCGTGGAGCAGGCACTGGGGCAGTCCCAGACTGGGCCCCGCAGCAGACGGGAGCTGTGTTCAGGAGCTGGATTCTGGTACCGGGTTCAGGAAC